>PVIY010030048.1:0-31388 GCA_004026745.1 Myrmecophaga tridactyla
TGGGCTGTGCTACGCTGAATCTCTCATTTAAGCACCAGCCAATTAAATCAAACAGCATTCACTGCAGCAGGCACGCCTCCTAGCCGACTGCAGATGTAATCAGGAACAGATGAGGTTCAGGTACCATTGGCTCATGGCCACAGCAAGAGAACTAGGTGCCTTCACCTGGCCAAGCTGACAACTGAATCTAACTACCACAGTCTCCCGGCCAATCTCAGCACAAGAGGAAGGAACAGCACCGTTCCCACTTGGCTTAAAATACTCAGGAACATAACCTGGAAAGAGCAGCAGTACGTGGTCACCGAACACGCTGCCATGTTTCCTGTGAAAGCAGCAAAGGGGCTGCTGAGGGTGTGTCCTGTTCAACAGAAACTTATTTTTAAGTAAAGCCTTTTCAGGTTTAAAAATCATAATGCTTGGTAGCAGATTAACAAATCATCTACTTTTAGTGTGGTTCAAAAAATAAGGAAACCTCACTGCAAGGTTTTCTTTTAACATAATGACTGAAGAGAGCAATGATTCCATGTAGAAAACCACAATCTCATAAGGAAAAAGTCTGACAGGAGAGACAATTCCTGTGACCTTCCCTTCCTCTTACAGTACTTTTAACTGCACCTGGGAAGGGTCGGAACCTTCCGGTCTCCCACTGCTGGGACCCCACCCACCCACATCCTATCCTCCGCCAGCGTGGAGGCGTGCAGACAGGGCACCGAGAGACCCTCATTCCCAGCAGGGCCCTTTCTAATGGTCGACATGGAGAACCAAACAGGAATACAGCACAGGCTTCCAGGCAAAGCCTGTCCTTCAAGACGAAAGTGAGGGAAAGAGGTGTCTGGACGGGTCACTGCAGCTTGGGGGGTAACAGCCTTTTATCCTACAAGATACACACAAGGGGAGAGCATTTCTTAAAGGAGCCCTCAGGGAGCCAAGTAGTGACAAAACTGCAAATGCTGACCTCATGAAATAACTTCCAACCTTCTGCCGGGTAGAGAAAGCAGCCACATTTCCAAGTTATCAGAACGTTTAAGATAGTAGCAGCCCTGGCAGCACAGAGTACATCAAGCTGAAAGAAACAACTGCAGAATCATTTCCCAGATTACACTAGGATTCTTCAAATAAGTTCTTCACAAAATGGAAGCCCGAGGCTTCCAGTCCTGCCCACCTCCTTGGCCCCACGGCTTTGGATCCAGGGAGGGCCTGTGCAGGGAGTGCAGCACGCATCCCCAGCCCGCCCCCACCGGTCGCCCCGAGCACAGTGGAAGCTACCCGCGTGCATAAGCAAAGAGAAGCTTTCAGACTCACGAGCTGCAAAAAGGAAGCCCTGACAGCAGCGCCCCGGGGCCCTGCAAGGTGAAGGTCTCGTACTTGCTGTGCAGGAGGAGACACGGCCGTGCACAAAGCAAGAGGACAGCATGCCAGAAGGGTGGGCCACAGGTCACAGCGCCCAGAACAGGGCCCACGGGGCGGGCACAGGCCCAGCGGGGAGCTGGGGCGTGCGGCCCCACCAGCGCACCCCACTGCGGGAGATGGCCAGCACAGAGAGGCCAGGAGAGCGTTCGGGGCTCGTGGCCAGCTGAGACAGGCAGACCAGAGACCCATGGACAGGAACCCCTAATCCCGCCGAGCCCTGCGAGTGGGGACAGGAGGGCCAGGGAGCACACAGCAGGCGGGCGGGCCTCTCTGGGAGAGGGTCCCCACGCCACGTGTGTCATCTTCAGAACCTGAGATGTGACTGCACTCATCTTGGGGTCCTTTTTCCAACTTTTTATTTTGAAATAATGTTAGACTTCAAAAGGTTGCAAAAGCACTTCACGGTCCCTGCAAACCTTCACCCAACTTCCTGAAGGCTCCTGCTACCCACAGACAGAGGAAAAGGGTCCTATCCCAAGAGTGCCAGGCTAGCCCGCCAGTGCCCTCTACCGCCCTTGTCATGCCACGGACCCCGCCCAGCACGGAGGACCCATGTGCTCTTATTCTATGAAATACTTTTTAAAAAAACTTTTTATTTTGAAATGTTTTCAAAGTTACAGGACAATTACAAAAATACTACAAACCCCATACAGACAACTTCAACATGACCCGAAAACTTCAATGCTCAAATTCAGCAATTCCCACCCTAGCCATCTACACACCTACCCACCTTTCTACTTGTCAGGGCATTTCCTGAGCGTGCGCAGGCACACTGCAGGCATCATGCCCCTTGAACATCATGCGTGTTTTCTAAGAACATGCACAGCCACCTTAGTGCAGTTATCCAATTCAAGATATTGCAAACTGTCTTGCATTTTTTCATATGGCCCAACTGTTCCTTCAAGCCTTTTCGTATCTCTTACAGACCTTATCCTAGACCATGTCTTGCATTTAGCTGTCACTGCCACCTTGGTTGCTGCCTTTTTTTTTTAAACTGCAGGATCAAAGAAGCTTTCATGAAGCACCCTGTTGCCAGCACCCTTTCAGGGGACCAACCACATTCACAATATTGTGAATGTTCATTCTAGAACTTTCTAGAACCATCGTCTATTCTAGAACTTTCCCATCTCCCACAGCAAAACCCTGCAGCAATTATGCATTAATTCCCCAAGTTAACTGAAAGGATTAGCAAATATGAAGGTAAGAAAATTGACATTTTCTCAAGAGCAGAAAGAAAAACAATGAACTGAAATGAACAAAGCCTGAGAGACCTGCGGAACAGCATCATGCGGCACTGCAGCACCAAAAGGACCAGAAAGGAAAGAGGAGCCAAGAAGGAATTTGAAGAAATAATAGCCCAAAACTTTCCAGATCCAATGGAAGACATAATATACATATTAAGAAATTCAACAAACTCCAAGCAAAATAGACTTAAGGAAATCTCAGCCAAGATACATTATAGCAAAACTGTAAAAATCCGAAGATTTTGAAAGCAGCAACAAAGAAGAACTGATCACATACAAGAGTTCCCCAATAACATTAACAGTGGATTTCTCATCAGAAAGCATGCGGCCAGAAGACAGTGGGATGGCACATTTTTAGACTGTCAACCAAGAATTCTATAGACAGCAAAACTACCTTTAAAAAGGGAAGGCGATATCTTCAAGATTCAGGTTGGGTGAAAAAGGCCAGAACAAAAGGACAGATATTGTCTGCTCTCACTGACATGGAATGATCAGAATAAGCAAACTCAGGGTCAGAATCTGTAGCATGGGCTACAGGTGGGGTAGGGAATGGGGAGCTCAGGCTTGTGCTGTGCAAGGCTCCCATGTGCAACGAGGGAGATGCTCTGGTGACGGCAGCACAACGCTGCCAACGTGATGAGCTGCACTGAAATATGTATCTGAAAGGAGGATGAAAGTGGAAATGCTCGGTTGTCATATGGTACTACAACAATAGTTTTTTTAAAAATCCACAGAACTGCACAACACAGTGAGCCCTAAATTAGACCTGGGTTGCAGCCAATAGGACACGTATGAAACTGTACTTTCATTAACTGCACAAATGAACCAGTGCACTCCTGTGTCCTATACACGGGAGTTCTGAGAACCCACAACTCTTCCAATTAAAAAAACATTTACAAAAAAACAAAAGCTGAAAGAATTCATTAAGGAGACCTGCCCTACAAGAAATGAAGGGAGAGCTTCCAACTGAAATAAAAGGACACTGTAGAGTGCTGTGAAGCCATAGGAACTAAAAGGCACTGACAAAGGTGACCACAGAGGTAAATACGATGCCTCTATTACTATTCTTCTGATTTGTAACTGCTTTACCCCCAAATAACTTACGCAAATGTGTAAAATAATATTTAAAATCTATGTTAAGTGGTTAATATTTTACTTAGGGTGGACTGTATGATGTGTAAATAAAACTGCTTAAAAATGAAAAAATAATTTTCGTTAACAGGGACACAAGGCATAAAGAAGTAACAAGACAATTAAGAAATAAAGGGGGAGAGAGAAGAATAGAGCACGTGTATACTGCTGAAAATAAGTTGGTACTTTTCAAACTAACTTGTTATTAGGAAAGATGTTAATTTTAATTAAAAAGGTAGCCACTGGGGAAAAAGTAACTAAAACATATCGAGAAAAGGAAAAAAGAAGGAATCAAAATAGTAAACGATAAAAAAGCAACAAGGAAAGTTTGGAAACATCTAGCAATAAAAGAGAATGAAAATACAACATAAAATTTACAGACGCAGTGAAAGGGTGCTAAGAGGTCATTTTAAACTTTAAATGCCTATATTTTTAAAAAAGAAAGATCGCAAATCAATAATCTAACTTCATACCTAAAGAAACGAGAACAAAAAGACCAAAATAAACCCAAATTAGAAGGAAATAGTAAAGATTATAGCAGAGACACGTGAAATAAAGAACAGGAAAACAATTTAGAGATTCAACAAAACAAAACTTGGTTTTTTGAAAAGATCAATAAAACTGACAAGCCCGTTAGCTAGACTAACAAGAAAATGTGAGATGAATCACTAACATCAGGAATTACGGTGGGACATTACTGCCGACCTTACAAGTATTGAAAAAAGAATGTAAAAGAGGACATTAGAAATAATTAAATCCCAACAGATTAGAAGACCTAGATGAAAAGGACAAAAATTCCTAGAGACACACCAACTAGGTGTAACTTTTGTTGCAAGAAGAAATGGAAAATGTCCAGAACTATAACAAGAGATTGAATCTGTAATTTAAAACTTCCCAAAAAGAAAAGCACAGAACCAGAGGGTGCCATCACTGAGTTCTATCAAATACTTAAAGCAATCTTCTTTAGAGATTTAACACCAGTTCTTCTTAAACTCTTCCATAAAAACAAGAGGGAACACTTCCTAACTCATTCTGAGGTTAGAAGTACCCCAAGACTAAAACCAGATGAAGACAGCACAAGAAAAGAAAATTACACACCAATATCCGTTAAGAACACAGACACAAAAACTTGCACACAAAATCCAACAGTATATTAAAAATAAGACTTATTCCAGGAATGCAAGAATGGTTGAACATAAGAAAACCAATCAATGTAATACATCACATTAAGAGTATAAAGGGAAAAATAAACACGATCATATCAATTTGTGAAGAAAAGGCATTTGACAAAAATCCAGCAACCCTTCTTTAAACCACCTAGAAAACTAAGGATAAAAAGGAGCTTTCTCAGCATGATCATGGGCATTTATGAAAACTGCACAGCAAGTGTCAAACTCAATAATGAAGGACTTAAAACTTTCCCCCTGAGATTAGGAACAAGACAAGAATACCTGCTGTCATCACTGTTATTCAACATTGTACTGTAAGTTCTAGCCAGAGCCAATCAGGAAAGAGAAAGAAATAAAAGGCATCCAAATTGGAAAGGGAGAAGTCAAATAATCCTTATTCACAGATGGCACGATCCTCAAAGAGAAAATGACAAAGAAAATTACTAGAACCAATAAATTCAACAAAGGTGCAAGATACAAGGTGAAAATTGAGTTTCTACACACTGGTGATAAACAGGTGAAAAGGAAACCAAGAAAATGATTCCATTTATAATACTATCTAAAAGAAAAATGTGCCAGTTTGAGGCTAATGGTGCCCCAGAAAAGCCATGTCCTTTTTTCCTAATCCAATCTTGCAGGGCTACATCCACAACAATCTTAAGGTGTTTTGATAGAGATGGGACCCAGCCGTGTGGGGGTTCATACCTCCACCCATTCCAGGTGAACCAGAACCCACTCAGTGGAGTCCCTGAAGAGGGCACCATTTTGAAACACCCCCGGGGGAAGCTGTTTGAAACCAAAAGCCACAGGACCAGCAGACACCAGCCACATGCCTTCCCAGATCAGCCTTTCTTGGTTCAAGATATCTTTCTCTGGGTGTCTTAGTTTGGACATTTTTATTCCTTAGAACTATAAACTTAAAACAATAAATTCCCTTTATAAAAGGAAACCCAGGGTGCACGAGTAGTTGAGTGGTTACAATGCCCACCTTCCATGTGGGAGACCCAGGTTCGATTCCTGGACCATGCACATCCCCCCCCCCAAAAAAAACCCAACCCATTTCTGGTATACTGCATTTCTGACAGCATTAACAAACTAAAATAGATGTATACATAGGAATAAATTTAACTAGGAGGTGAAAGACTCATACACTAAAATCTACAAAACACTGCCAAAAGAAATTACAGAAGACCTAAATAAGTAGAAAGACATCTGTGTTGATGTGCTAGAAGACTCAACACTGTTAAGATGTCAATTCTGCCTAAAATGATCTATAATTCAATGCAATACCTATCAAAATTCCAGCAGCCTTCTTTATTTTTTTTTCTGCAGAAATGGAAAAGGTGACGGTGAAATTCATACAAAATTAAAAGGGACTCCAAATAGCCAAAGAAATCTTGAAAAAATAACAAAAATAAGCTTGGAGATCTCACACTTCATTTCAAGGCTACAGTAATGAAAACAGTGTGGTACTGGCATAAGGAAAGAAATACGGACCAATGGAACACAACGGAGAGTCCAGAGATAAACCCACACATCCATGGCCAGCTGATTTTCAAAAAGGCTACCAAAAGCCATGCAATGCAGAAATACTTGTCTCTTTAACAAATGGTGCTGGGACAACTTGAAATCCAGGTGCAAAAGAATGAATGCGGACACCTACCTCTCACCATGTGCAAATAAATTTAATACAGATCAACAACCTAAACATAAGAGCTAATACTATAAAACAGAGAAATATCTTCAGGAACTTGTAAGTAGGCAATTAATTTTTACATTTTCAGAAAGAAAGATAGATGATAGAGACTGAGATGGTATAATCTAGGAATGCCCAGAGGGTATAATGATAGCGACTAAATGTACAAATTTTAAAAATGTTTTTGCATGAGGAAGAACAAAGGAATGTCATTACTGCAGGGTGCTGAAAAGACATGGTAATTAATATTTAAAAATTTTACCTTATGTGTGAGACTAAAGCAAAAAATGTTAATTTGGTTAAAAATTTATATTTTGACTAGTGCATTTCCTAATATAACTTATGTAGAACAGCTTAACTGAACACCAGAAGTACATGGAACCTTGAGAAGGGCATGAGATTTTCTGGGTTTGTCCAGAGTGATGCCCCGATAAATCTCAGGGTGATTTGAACAGTGAATAAAAAAGTATTTGCAAAGTCCCCTTCAGGGAATGGTGAGAAAGGGGGAAAATTCAACTTCCCCAAGTTGAATTCTTGATATTCTCACAAGCAGTGTGGACAATCAAAGCTATAGGCTGAGCCCCCAGTCTTGGGGTTTGTTCATATGAAACTTAACCCCACAAAGGATAAGTCAAGCCTACTTAAAATTAGGCCTAAGAGTCAACCCCAAGAGAGCCTCTTTTGTTGCTCAGATGTGGCCATTCGCTCCAGCCAACACAACAAGCAAACTCACCACCCTCCCCCTGTCTATGTGGGACATGACTCCCAGGGGTGTGGACCTTCCTGGCATCATGGGACAGAAATTCTAGAACGAGCTGAGACTCAACATCAAGGGACTGAGAAAAACCTTAGGATAAGCTGAGACTCAGCATCAAGGGACTAAGAAAATCTTCATGATCGAAAGGGGGAAGAGTGAAATGAGACAAAGTGTTTCCAGAGTTGAGAGGTTATCCTGGAGGTTATTCTTACACATTAAGTAGATATCACCTTGTTATTCAAGATGTAATGGAGAGGCTGGAGGGAACTGCCTGAAAATGTAGAGCTGTGTTCCAGTAGCCATGTTTCCTGATGATGATTGTATAATGATATAGCTTTCACAACGTGACTGTGTGATTGTGAAAACCTTGTGTCTGATGCTCCTTTTATCTACCTTGTCAACAAAGGAGTAGAACATATGGAATAAAAATAAATAATAGGGGGAACAAATGTTAAAATAAATTTAGTTGGAAATGCTAGTGATCAATGAAAGGGAGGGGTAAGGGGTATAGTACGTATA
Organism: Myrmecophaga tridactyla; assembly: GCA_004026745.1. Taxonomy (NCBI): domain Eukaryota; kingdom Metazoa; phylum Chordata; class Mammalia; order Pilosa; family Myrmecophagidae; genus Myrmecophaga; species Myrmecophaga tridactyla. The sequence continues at coordinate 7,927 of PVIY010030048.1, forward strand.
AATTTTTTTCTGTTGTCTTTTATTTCTTTTTCTGAATAGATGCAAATGTTCCAAGAAATGATCATGATGATGAATATGCAACTATGTGAGAATTACTGATTATATATGTAGAACAGAATGATCAAAATAAGAATGTTTGCATTCATTTGGTGTTTTTTTGGTATTTAAAAAAATAAATAAATTTTTAAAAGCTAAAAAAAAATTTTAGATTTTATACCAAAAGCATAAGCAGCAACAACAACAAAAAAAGATAAAATGGACATCAGCAAAATTTTAAATTTTGTGCATCAAAGGGCATTATCAGGAAAGTGAAAGATTACATATAGAATGGGAGAAAATATTTGGAAACCATGTATCTGGTAAGACTTTTATATCCTGAATATATAAAGAACCCCTACAATAACAAAAAGACAACCCATCCAATTCAAAAATAGGCAATAAAAAAATTTTTAAAAAGGCAAAAGACTTGAATAGACATTGTTCCATGATATTCAAATGGCCAAACACTAGGCAAAAAAATGTTCAACATCACTAGCCACTAGAGGAATGAAAATCGTAACAACAATGAGATACCATTTCACACTCACTAGGATTGCTGTTATTCTTAAAAGCTGAAAATAATTAGTGTTGGAGAGGACAAAGAGAAACAGGAATCCTCCTATATTGCTTGTGAGAATGTAAAATGGTGCAGTCACTGTGGAAAACAAAGGGTCCATCTCTCAAAAAGATAAACACGCACTATCAGAATAGTACAAAAGGACAGATTTTGTGTGATTCAACTCATATGAAACAGCTATAATATGCAAACACATAGAAAAAGAAGTTAGAGTACAGGTTTCCAGGGTGTGACGGTTGAGTTCAGATGTCAATTTAGCCAGATGATGGTGCTCAGCTGTACTGCTGCTGTGGACTTAAATCATCAGCACACGAAATCCATTTGTGGCTGACTATGTTTGCAGTCAGCTGGGAGGAGTGGCTTCCCTGCAATAAAGGAGGCTTAAAAGGAGAAGTCACAAGAGAAAAACAGCTTTTCACCTGCTACTTGGATTTAGGAGAGACTGAGTGCTTAAACATGGGCCACCAAGTTTCCTCGAGACCTGAGTTGCCTGTCATGAGCTGGGTGCTGTCTGACCCATCCAGCCATAAAGTTGGGCATGCACAGCAGCTCTCATAAAATGGAAATGGTACATGAGAGATAGGGCTCAAGCAGGTCCTAAAGGCACGAGTAAGTTACATGAGGAAGTGGCCCAAATGCCCATGGCCCCCACTCCTGCCACATTACCTTCACTTTCCCAGACCAGAGCTGTGGTCTCTTGGGGAGCTTCTTGTAGTCAGTCAAATGAGGAAGAGAAAATTCGGGCCTAGCTTACAGATGGTTCTGCACAATATGCAGGGACCACCCAAAAGTGGACAGCTGCAGCACTGCAGCTCCTTTCTGGTCTGTCCCTGAAGGGCAGTGGTGAGGGAAGATCCTCACAGTAGGCAGAACTTCGAGCAGTGCACCGGGTGGTTCATTTTGCTTGGAAGCAGCATGACTGGACAATTGGTGACAAAGAGGTCTAAGCAAGAGGTATGTGGATAGACCTTTCTGAGTGGGCAAAAAAACATGAAGATATGTGTGTCCCGTGTGAATGCTCCCCAGAGGGTGACTTCAGCAGAGGAAGGTTTTAATCAAGTGATAAGATAACCCGTCCTTCAGATACAAGTCATCCTCTTTCCCCAGCCACCCAGTGGGCTCATGAACAAAAGGGCTCATGAACAAAGTAGACATGGTGGTAGGGATGGGGGTGTATGGGCTCAGCAACATGGACTTCCACTCACTAATTTGTTCTAACTGAAATAGACAAGTACTCCAGATATGAGTTTGCCTGCCCTGCACTCAAGCTTCTGCAAAAACTACCATCCAGGGACTTACACAATGCCTTATACACCATCATGGTATTCCACACAGCACTGGTTCTGATCAAGGGACCCACTTCACAGCAAATGATGTGCAGGAATGGGCACTATCTCCCCTAATGATCCACTAGAAAAAAAAATTGCTTCCTGTCCATGCAACCTTAAACTCTGCTGGTCTACACTCCTTAGTTCCAAAAGGAGGGGTGCTCCTTCAAAGAGACACAACAATGATTCCACTGAACTGGAAATTAAGACTGCTACCTGGCCACACTGGGCTTCTCATGCCACTGAATTAACAGGCACAAAAGGGGATTACTGTTCTGTCTGGGCTGAGTGATCCTGACCATCATGGGGAAATAGGACTGCAACTACTCAATGAGATAAAGAGCTTTCCTGGAATACTACTATGCCCTGTGATTAAAGGTGATAGAAAACAGCAACAACTCAATCCAGGTAGGACTAACAATGGCCCAGAAACTTCAGGAATGAAGGTTTGGGTCACCCTACCAGGCAAAGAACCACGGCCAGCTGAACTGCTTGCTGAGGGTAAAGGGAACATGGAATGGGTAGTGGAAGAAGGTAGTGATAAGTATGAACTACGACCGTGTGACCAGTTACAGAAATTAGGACTGTAATGGTATGAATATTTCCTCCCTGTTTTGTTATAAGTATGTGTGTATTTATACATAAGCAAATATCTTGTTTTCTTCTTATCATATGACATAGGTTGTATTATTCACGTTATAGCATTTTACACCATAGGATATCAAGTTTAAGAATAAATGTTATCTAAGGACTTGCACCCTATGCTGGAGAGATGTACATAAGCAAATATCTTGTTTTCTTCTTATCATATGACATAGGTTGTATTATTCACATTATAGCATTTTACACCATAGGATATCAAGTTTAAGAATAAATGTTATCTAAGGACTTGCACCCTATGCTGGAGAGATGTAGTGCATTTCAAGTTGTATGCAGGCCAGTCGAGTATTGTTTGAAGAAACTTATGTCTATTACTGTGTTCTATTTAGAGACTGAGCATGGTTTAAGGTGATGTGTACAGTGTTCCAAGTCAACAAGGAGTAGACTGTGATGACTGGGTTCAAATATCAACCTGGCCAGGTGACAGCACCCAGCTGTCTGGTCAGGCAAGCACAGGCCTAACCACGACTGCAAGGATGATTCCTGGCTTGTTAATTAAAACAGCAGTCAGTTGATTCTACCTGGGACTGATTACATCTATCATCAACTAAGGGACCAGCCTCCACAAATGAGATAATCCAATCAGCTGGACTTGATTAGGCCTGCTGAAGACTTTTAAGGTAGAAGAGGGAATTTTCACTGTTTCTTCTGCCAGCCAGCCTTTCCTGTGGAGTTCACTGAGACCCTTCTTCGGAGTTGCCAGCTTTGCAGCCTGCCTTATGGATTTTGGACTCTGGCATTCCCGTGGTTGCGTGAGACACTTTTATAAATCTCATATTTACAGATCTCTCCTGTTGATTCTGTTTCTCTAGGGAATCTTAACTCATATACAGAGGCTTGGGAGAGGGAGGAATGGGGATTTAAAGCATAATCGGTGAAAGAGCATCTTTCCTCCCTTGAAAAGGGTCAGTTCAAGAAGAGAACCCAACAATCTTAAATTCTTACATTAAGTAAAAGCTGATAAATCTGCAAGGACAAATACATAAAACCACAAATTATCATGAGAAATTGCAGTACCCATTTTCAATAATTTACAAAACAAGTGGACAGAAAATCAGCAAAGATCAAGACTATCTGTCCTGAAGAGTAAGAAGTTAATGGTCATAGTTTCTGGATGCGGAATTTAAGGTAGATGTCTTGCCCCTTTTCATATTTTCTTGCATTTTTTACATGGCTGGAGAATAGAAATAAGAAAAATAATGTTTATTTTTTGAAAACTTCACAATGGACTTCTGAATCTATTTTCCAGGCAAAAGAGGAGCAACGCCATACCAAGCTAAGGGCTTGGGAATGCCGTCCAACTCAAGTAACATTTCCAGCGCCAGAACCGAGCCAGTCCTGGTGGTGACTGCACAGTCAGGCTGCACAAGCAAGCATGTGGTCCGCACAGCTCAGATTCCCCTTCTGGTGACAGGTGCCTCAAGCTCAGGAGCTGAGAATGGGAAGCTAGGGGACAGGAGAATAACTGGGCAGAGACCTTAACCAGCCCTGTAAGGGATGGAGGACCCCTTCCACTCAATTAAGGAAGTATGGAAGCCCATTTGTTTAATCTCAGCCTCCCAACCTGGCCCACATCCCCCCGCAAATCATGACAGTATATGAAGTTAAGTAGGTGCTCAGGGCATTGTTCTAGTTTGCTAGCTGCCAGAATGCAATATACCAGAAATGGAATGGCTTTTAAAAAGGGGAACTTAATCAGATGCTAGATTACAGTTCTAAGGCTAAGGAAATGTTCCAATTAAACAAGTCTATAGAAATGTCCAATCACAGGCATCCAGGGAAAGATACCTTGATTCAAGTAGGCCAATGAAGTTCAGGGTTTCTCTCTCAAGTGAAAAGGCACATGGCAAACACAGTCAGGGCTTCTCTCTCAGCTGGAAAGGCACATGGTGAACATGGTGTCATCTGCTAGCTTTTCTCTCCTGGCTTCTGGTTTCATGACGCTCCCTGGGAGGCATTTACCTTCTTTTTCTTCAAAGGTCGCTGGCTCATGGACTCTCTGCTTCATGGTGTTGCAGCATTCTCTGCTCTCTCCGAATCTCCTTCACTCTCCAAAATGTTTCCTCTTTTCTAGGACTCCAGAAACTTATCAAGACCCACCCAAATGGGTGGAGACATGTCATCACCTAATCCAGCCCAACAACTGCTCTTGATTAAATCACATCTCCAGGGAGATGATCTAATTACAGTTTCAAGCATGCAGTGCTGAATAGGGATTATTTTGCCTTTATGAAATGCGATTTAGATTAAAACATGGCTTTTCTAGGGGAAAAAAAACATCCTTTCAAACCAACACAGGCATAAAAACTTATTCAATTGATCCCCTCTATGTAAGGGCAATCGGATATGCAAATTAAGGATTCACCCTACCCTAATCTGTGATTGGTTAAAAAGTAAATGAATAATTATGATAATAAGGTGTAGAAAACTCACCTATTACTTTGCTAGTTTCTGAGACTAGACTATAGTCCTAAATTGCCAGCCAATGGAGAACGGACAGGGCTTCCTGTGCGCTGGGGGCTGAGATGAGAGGAGGCAGCGCGCTCCCACTCCCTGCAGGCGCTTGCTGCTTGGTCCCGTCAGGGCCCTTTCTCATGAGAAAGAAAGAAAAGAGCATCTACCATACTGTGTGAGTGTCCCAAAAGCTCACCTGAGCTGGCACCACTGAGCTGGTACCACTGCTGCACACAATTCCTAACCTGGGCAGGAAAGCAGGCTGGTCCATGAGCCTGGGGGTGTCTTCACCCTGCCCTCTTGCCCTCTTAGAAACAACTTGCGTTTCTTTCCCCAATTCAGCGCGGACGCTGTCATGTAAGTGACCTCGGACTGCAATGCCGAGAGCTCCCTCACCCACCTGAGAACATACACACGTGGCAGGAGGTGCCCCGGAAGGCCGCAGCAGACGCACCGGGGCCAGCAGCCTCCTGCCGAGCCCATGCGCAGGCTCCTCCACCAGCCCCTCCTCTCAGGTTCTGGGTCCCACAGGGGCCGACCAGGCACCTGCCTCCCAACGCCACACCTCCGAATGCCTCCTGCTCCAGGACACGGTTCAGGGCTGCTCCCTTGAGCTGGCACCTCACCACAGCCCAGTCTGTACCCCAAAACATCACATACACAACATCCCTCTTCAGGGCTAGCCGGTCTTCCTCCACCCGAAACTCCCTTTTTAAACCCCTCAGTCGTCTGTTCATATTGTGACAACCAGGCCAGGCAGGGGCCCCCAGCCCTGTGACACCCTCAGAGAACCCACCCTCAGAAGCGCAGGTGGCTGAGTCCTGGAGGGCGGAGGGGGTAGGGACAGCAGAATGCCAGCTCCGAGGCAGAGGGCAGCTCCCTAGGCACGCTGCCCTCCACTGCTCTCCTGGGGTGGGGTGAGGACACCCACCTCGGGGGAAGCAGCACAGCCATCATGAGGAAGGGAAGGCTGCAGCCTTGCGGCCCTGTGCCCAGCAGAGCTGTGAGCGCCCCATGCCTAATGGGTGCCTACTGCTCCTGTAAAGATGCAAACAATGTGAATTACTGTTCAAATCTAAAAGTCTACTGCTCACGTAGATATATCCAAAATCTGTGTCAGAAAAGAATCACAAACAAAGTCCTCGTAGTAGTGATTGGTCTAATTCTGGGGGCTACAAGTAAGGAAGGTTCAGTCCACTATCCATCAAAAAGAGAAGTGGATTCCTAAAGCACAGGTTTTTAGGACTTAAATCCAGCAGTCCTGTTATGGTGGGGTGCTACCCTGCAGTCTCCTTGTCGTTGGAAACGCTACATGGCACACCCAGGTATACTGCGTGGGCATCTGTAAGGTCCCTCTGCCTTGTGAACAACTCAGTCTAGAGGACAGGAAAGCAGGGACCCCACAAGGCCAGAAGGAGCTGCCAGTCAAGGGAAGGCTTCTTCCAAGGGAAGGGCAGGTGTGCACAAGGAGGGGAGGTGTTCTAGTCTACCAAAGCTGTCAGAATGCAACACACCAGAGACGGACTGGCTTTTAATAAAAGGGGATTTATTTCATTAGTTCTTCAGAGGAAAGGCAGCTAACTTTCCACTGAGGTTCTTTCTTACATGGGAAGGCACAGGGTGATCTCTGCTGGTCTTCTCTCCAGGCCTCTGGGTTCCAACAACTTTCCCCAGGGTGATTTCTTTCTGCATCTCTAAAGGCCTGGGTTGAGCTGTGAGTGCTGAGATGAGGTATGCTGGCTACATTGAGCTCTCTCATTTAAGCACCAGCCAATTAAATCAAACATCATTCACTGCAGCAGGCACGCCTCCTAGCCAACTGGAGATGTAATCAGGAACAGATGAGGTTCATGTACCACTGGCTCATGACCACAGCAACAGAACTAGGTGCCTTCACCTGGCCCAGTTGACACCTGATCCTAACTATCACAGGAGGTGTGCACAAGGGACAGGAGATGTGCACAAGCGAGGGTGGGTGTGCACAAGGGAGGGGAGGTGTGCACAGGGAGGGCGGGTATGCACAAGGGAAAGGCAGAGCTGCAACCCCAAGCCGTGCTCACACTTCGCCTGGAAGGAAATGGCCCCACTTCCCCAAACCTGTCATAACACTCTCAATAACAAGCAAGCTCCTATTAATATGAAAAAAACTCTTACAGAAATTTGAATGTATTCTCTCCTGATCATCTCAATAAAACTTGAAAAAATCATATTATATATAGGAGTGATATTTTACATTAAAGAAAACTTCATTTAAGAGCTTATAAGATCATTCAAAATAGTTTCATAACAGATGACAAAAAGAAAGCAAGAGGCTTTCAAGTGTTAAAAGCAGGTCTGAGTGTTGCCCCAATGAATCCCAGAATGATTTGATCAGTGGCTGGAAAACTATTTGCAAGCCCCCTTTGGGGAATGGTGAGAAAGGGGAGAAATTCAACTTCCCCAAGTTTAATTCTTGATATTCTCACAAGCAGTGTGGACAAACAAAGCTATAGGCAGAGCCCCCAGTCTTGGGGTTTGTTCATATGAAACTTAACCCCACAAAGGATAGGTCAAGTCTACTTAAAATTTAGGCCTAAGAGTCACCCCCAAGAGAGCCTCTTTTGTTGCTCAGATGTGGCCTCTCTCTCCAGCCAACATGACAAGCAATCTCACCACCCTCCCCCTCTCTGCGTGGGACATGACTCCCAGGGGTGTGGACCTTCCTGGCAACGTGGGACAGAGATCCTGGAATGAGCTGAGACTCAGCATCAAGGGACTGAGAAAAACCCTAGAATGAGCTGAGAATTAACATCAAGGGATTGAGAGAACCTTCTCGACCAAAGGGGAAAGAGTGAAATGAGACAAAGTGTCAATGGCTGAGAGATTTCAGAGTCAAGAGGTTATCCTGGAGGTTATTCTTATGCATTAAGTAGATATCACCTTGTTGTTCAAGATGTAGCGGAGAGGCTGGAGGGAACTGCCTGAAAATGTAGAGCTGTGTTCCAGTAGCCATGTTTCCTGATGATGATTGAACAATGATAGCTTTCACAATGAGACTCTGTGAATGTGAAAACCTTGTGTATGATGCCCCTTTTAGCTACTATATCAACAGAAGAGTAGAGCATATGTTATTTTTTATTCAAATAAATAATAGGGGGAACAAATGTTAAAATAAATTCAGTTTGAAATGCTAGTGGTAAATGAAAGTGAGGGGTAAGGGGTATGGTATGTATTATCTTTTTTTTCTCTATTATCGTTTTATTTCTTTTTCTGTTGTCTTTTTATTTCTTTTTCTAAATTGATGCAAATGTTCTAAGAAATGATGAATATGCAACTATGTGATGATATTAAGAATTACGGATTGTATATATAGAATGGAATGATATCTTAATGTTTTATTAATTTTTTTAATTAATAAAAAAAAGTTTTTTAAGAAAAAGCAGGTCTGAGCACTTACTCCAAAGAGCAACAGCTCCACACTGTGAGAAAAAGCCATGTTTTAGTGGCAGACTGTATCTTTTTAAGATTACTTAAAATTGGGTGCTAATAATAGGATAGTATATAGAAATCCTGTATTTTAACGCATGATTGTTTTGTGAACCCACTTCTCTAATTTTTTTTCAAAGGTGGGGGGGAGGGGTGATATACAGAAAACTCCTTAAGTTACAAAGTTCCCAAACAAGCAAATACACAATAGCGTATTTTAATTCAACACAACCCAGATCATCTTTAAAATTCCAGAAAATTGGGGGGCGAGGGGGTACAAATTACTAACACAAGTGACCAGGCTGCCATACAAGACAGATTAAAGTGAGCCAGGGCAGGCAACAGTGCAGAAATAATCCAAGAAAATCCTTGTCTAAAAGGTGAGTTAATGGTCAGTTTTGTGGAAACGTAACAGGAAGAACTACACGAGCATCCCAAGCAGGACAAGGGCCATGGACTGCAGCGTGCCGTCAGAGGGATGGGCTGGACGGTTTCCATTTCTCCAGTCCTGGCAGCAGAGTCCACGGAGCTCCCGGTCCTGCATTGAGGTGTCCGGGCCGTCGCCACAGGCACACGATAAGAGTGGCAAGGAAAAGGAGGCAGCCTATGCTGCCAGCGCACCCAGTACACTCACGCGCACCCACTTTAAAGGGGCTGACTGCTACACTTACCAGGATCCCAGAGCGCGGGGCCCCCAAAGAGTCCCCAGCCCTCTGGAACTGCACGCAGAGAGGCTGGGGGGTTCTCATGGGAGAGGGGGACATTTAGAGGCACCTAACTCATTCAGCTACATTCTCCTGGCCCCCCCCCCAGGGCCCTGCAAGTTCAAGACTGTTTTCATGATGATGCTAAGATGTTCGCGCCTTTCCCTGCGCCGGCAAGCAGGCATTCGCACTGACAGCACGAGGCAGCGGTCACGGCCCTCAGGCCCTGCAACACATGCACACAGCAAGTGCACACCTGACAGCACCGGACACACCAGCACTTTCCTTCCTGTGAGCTGTTCAGACTTGGAAACCGGACAAAATGACTCTGCCGCTTAGAGAAAAACAGTCAACCATATTAGTTGTTGATGATAAATCCAAGCCTATGGGTCAACCAGAAATCTGGAAAGGTCCCCCATCATGAGCTGGAGAGCTTCTAACTACATAAAGACCTTCCAAGGTAGTTCAGTGGCTTTCTGAGACAATGACTTAGTCAGGCTTCTCTTCAGGGAAGCAGAACCAACAGGAGATATCTGTAAATAGTATAAGATTTTCTAAAGGTGTCTCATGTAACTGTGGGGATACATGAGTCCAAATTCTGTAGGGTCAGCTACAAGCTGGCAACTCCCAATGAAGGCTTGCAATGAATTCCCAGGAGAAGCTGACTGGCTGAAGGAGAGACGAAAGTTTTCTCTTCTGACTGCACAAGTCATCACTCCTCCTTCAAAGCCTTCAACTGATTAGATTAAGTGCCTCTCATTTGAGAGACGCTCTCCATTAGTGACAGTAGATGTCATCAGCCATAGATGCCATTAACGTCCTGATGATTTAAGTCCATGAAGTTTCCTCCCAGGCACGGCCAGGCCAGTGCTTGCCTGGCCAGACACGTGGGCACAAGCACCTGGCCATGCTGACACCTGAACCCAACCACCACGGACAACAAAACAAAAAGGGTCAACATCTGGTCTATCTAAATTACTCAACCAACCAGTGCTGCCCAAATGCTGCACATCACCCTGGGTAGGAGAGCCAGTCATTTTAAAAAGCAAGAAGGAGCAATGGACTTGAATGAAACAAGGAAGGAAAGGTTTTGTTCTGATTAAAAACTCAACACACCACTAGTTGTTAAGGCACTGCCACTGGTCCTGTTTTGGTGTGGTATCAAGGAAGAACATCCAAAATTAGATCTATCAAAAAGCTAGTAAAACCACACCCAACAGTACATTAAAATAATTACACACCATGATCAAGGGGGACTTACCCAGGTGTGCACAGCTCGTTCAACAAGAATGAAGAACTGATGGTCATCGAATGAAGGGGAAAAAACACATCATAATTTTAAATGACTCAGAAAAGGCATTCAACAAAATCAAGCACCTCTTCTTGACAAAAACATTTAGGAAACAAGGAAATTTCCTCAACAAACTAAAGGACATACCCTGAGAAGCCCAGAGCTAAAATCATACTCCATGGTGAGAGACTGAAAGTTTCTCCCTAAGATTAGGAAAAAGACAAGGATACTCATTGTCACCACTGTTATTCAGCATAGTGCAGGAAAAGTGCCAGTCAGAGCAATCAGGCAAGAAAAAGAAATAGAAGGCATCCAAACTGGAAAGGAAGAAGCAAAACTTTCCCTATTTACAGATGACATGATTCTATACGGAGAAAATCTTCAAAAATCCACCGCAGAACTATGTGAGCTAATGAAATAATTAAGCAAAATGGCAGGGTATATATATATATGGAATATTATTCAGCAATAAAAAGGCATGAAGTTCCTCTGCACAGTACAGCATGGATGAACCCTGAAAACATCAGCCAGACTGAAATAACTCACACACAAAAGGACAACAACTGTATAAGCTCACTGATAGGAAATTATGAGAATTCACAAATTCATAGCGTCAAAAACTAGAATACAGATTTCCAGGTGCCAGAGTGGGGACAGGAAAAGGGGAGCCAAGGTTCACTCAGTGAAGAGTTTCTGTTTGGGCGACAATGCTGTGGTGGTGGGTGGTGGCAACACAGCACAGCATGGTGCACGTAATTAACAGTGGGGAACCACATACCTGAACGAGGCTGAAAGGAGAAAGTTTAGGTTGTATATATGTCATTAGAATAAGTTTAAAAAGCCCAACCATAGAGCTGTTCAACACAGTGGCCCCTAATGTAAACCAGGGAGAGCAGTCGACAGCACTGCGCTGCCTGAAAGGATTCACACACCCTAGAAAAGCCATGCTTTAACCTAATCCAGCCTTGTATGAGCAACCGTTTCTCTTAAACCCTAGTCAGCACCGTATGCTAGAAACTTGGTTAGATCATGTGCACGGAGATGTGGCTCAGCCAATTGTAGGTATGAATTTTTGAAGAGAGGGAGATGTGCCTCCGCCCGTTCCATGGGGGTCCTGATTACTTTACTGGAATCCGTTAAAAGAGGAAACATTCTGGAGAGAACCACAAAGTCCACCACCCAGTGACCCTCAGAGATGAAGAAGGAGAACGCGCCCGGGGGAGCTTCATGAAGCAAAAAGCTTGGAGAGGAAGCCAGCAGACACTGCCATGTTCACCATGGGCCCTTCCAGGTGAGACCCTGAATGGCATCGGCCTTTTTTGAGTGAAGGTAACCTCTTGTTGGGGCCTTAATTTGGCCATTTTTATAGACTTGCTTTAATTGGGACATTTTCTCGGCCTTAGCAACTTATTAAATTCCCACTTCTAAAAAGCCATACTGTTTCTGGTATATTGTGTTCCAGCTGCCAACAAACTAGAACAAGCACAAGTATAATAATGTTGTTTTATCAACTTCAACAAAGGTACCACACTAACGCAGAGAAATGGTGGGGGGGGAGGGACGATAACCTGGAAACTCCGTACTTTCTGCATGATTTTTCCATAAACCCACAACTTGCTTAATAAGAAATCTTTAAAAATAATAATAATAAATAAGATTTTAATGGCTACATATTTACATAAGGTCAAATTTTCATCATATGCTCCACCCAACAGAACATATTGTGGGAGATTGACTGCAACAGCAGATGTGAGACCCCGGCAGTCTTCCAGGAAGCCAGGCATTAAAGGGGTCTGTAAAATTGAGAACAACAGCGCTCTAATCATTAGTCTTTTGTTTTGGAAAATAGTTATTTTTAATAAAATAGTATTTATAGTAATGTGCAATGGGTTATTCCAATCTATAAGTGGATCTGTACATAATTTTGTAAACTTCTCAAGCTTAATCTCTAACTTGCAGACACCGATAAACGTACCTACCATCAAAGCTTCCCCACAAGGCTGCGCGAAGAGGTCCTAAGGCTGCAGCATGAGGTGACTGGTGGCACAACCCCCACTTCCCTTGTGACGGGACACTTCAGTTTGTGTTCTGAATTTCCTGGATTCTGCTGTAACTGCTATCAACCGGATGAGAGACGAGAAAAAAGGTATCTACACAAACCCGAGCATTTGTCAGGGCTACCTGCTTCCCGGCTGTCCCTGTGGGGTCTGGCTGGGCCCTGGGGTGGCAGGGGCACTTGGAGGAACAGGGGGCGGGTCCAGCCTTGGCACTGGGCCTCATTTTAGTGAGTAGCTGGGTAAGACCCCTGCAGATGGAGGCAGCAGAGCGGCCCCCGGGGTGACAGCTGGGTCAGGACTAGGGGGTGTTTTGCTCTAGTGAGGGGACCCGTGACCTAGGAACCTGCAGCGTGCCCTGAGCCCTAACCCAGCACAGTCTGACATGGGCCTCTTACTTCACAGACAAGGAAGAGGGACCTGGTAGAGAAGACCCCACAGCCCAGAGGGGAGCCACCCTGCCCAGGCTTCTCGAGCCTGCCTGAGTTCCTGTGCCCACAGGGGGCTCTGCACATGCCATCAAAGCAGGGGCACCAAACAAATGGGGGGCTCTGTGCAGCCATCACCATCACAGTCACCACCATACGCACAGCCACACATACATCGAAGGACGTATGTGCCCTAGAAAGGCCATGTTTTAATCTTAATCCCATTTTGTAAAGGCAGTCGTTTCTTCTAATCCCAATTCAGCATCGCATGTTTGAAACCTTAATCAGATCATCTCCCTGGAGATGTGACTCAATCAAGAGCGGTTGTTAAACTGGATTAGCTGGAGGCGAGTTTCCACCCATTCGGACGGGTCTTGATTAGTTTACTGGAATCTTATAAAAGAGGAAACATCTTGGAGAAAGCTGGAGATTCTGAGAGAGCAGAACTACATGGCCACGAGAAGCATAGAGTCCAACAGCTAGCGAACTTTGAAAATGAAAAAGGAAAACGCCTCCCGGGGAACTTCTTAAAAGGAAGCCAGGAGAGAAAGCTAGCAGATGACACCATGTTCACCATGTGCCCTTCCAGATGAAAGAGGAACTGTGTGTTTGCCATGTGCCTTCTCACTTGAGAAACTCTGACCTTCATCGGCATTCCTGAACCAAGGTATCTTTCCCTGGATGCCTGAGATTGGACATTTCTATAGACTTAACTGGGACATTCTCTTAACCTTAGAACTGTAAACTAGCAACTTATTAAATTCCCATTTTTAAAGGCCGTTCTGTTTCTGGTATATTGCATTCTGGCAGCTAGCAAGCTAGAACCACTACCGAAAAGGGCCAAAAGACACTGTGTGCTGAGTTAATGCTTAAAAGTGAACCATTAGTGGGGAACCAGGTGACACTGCGCAAGAGCTGAAGGCCCCATCCGTGGCTAGTGCCCTAAAACCAGGTTAGAAGTTGAACCTGTGGTGCCAGGACAGTGGGTCCAAGACTGCTGTATGGCCTTGGGGGTCTCCTGCTGGCTGCGTGCACCCAGGCATCCCGCAAGTAGGAGAGGCCCCTCAGCCTTCAAGCCAGCCCTGTTCCTCCTCTGCCCTCAGCAACTGGGCACTGCCTGGAAACCCAGTATGGACGCTGTGATCAGTGGCTCTCAAGGGCACTGCAGTGCCCATGGAGCTCAGCCTGCCCCCCAGCTGCAAGCCCCTGTCAGGGAGGTCAGGGTGGACAGGGGCCATCAGGTGGGCACCCTGTGCAGGCCAGGTCATGGAGGGGTCAGAGCGCAATGCAGAGATCGGCTTCTGGCTTTATTTTTTACTTCTCTGTCAAAAGCGACAAGAAAGACAATTACAAGTGACCTTTCCACAAGAAGAGATAAAGGACGCAGCAAGACCAGAGCTGGGTTTGGGATGCTACGAGCACTGACAGGGTGGCGAGGTCGCCCCAGCAGATGGCCCCCAGGCTCCCCCTGCTTCGCAGACCCCGCAGGTCAGGCTGTGCATGGCCACGGCCCCACCCTCGGCCCAAGACCTACTCCTGCTATGCCACGCACCGACGGGAACATGGGGGCAGGCACCTAGGGGACCAAGCCCACTTTTCCTCAATGTTGTCATTAAAATATCAGTTTCATTATAAATGTATCCCAAGACAGCATAGCCACCAAACATCACGTGTTAAAGACTCTTAGAAAATTAATGCTTGTTTAAAACTAAGAACATGGTGCTTTATCTATCAAGTGATCCTTACTTTCTAAAAAGCATATAATGTCAAAATTTTTAACTTCAATGTTTATATTTGGGTAGTGGGGTTCCATGTGATTTTTATTTTGTTCTTTCACTTGATGTTTTCTAAGCTTTCTCCCATGTGTATGAATTATTTCAATCACAGGAAAGTCTAATTTTCCTACAAGACACTGACTTAGCCTCTGAGGACAAACGTAAAGTTCCCACAGCTCATCGCACAGAAGGAGGCGATGGCACGGGCAATTGTGTCTGGACAGTTTAAACTTTATTTTAAGCATCTCTGCAGAAAGGATGGGGCTGTCCTAGCGCTGCGAGCTGTCCTTCACAGTGACCACTCATCCTCGGCCCCCGGCGCCTTGTGGCGCTGAACGGCAGTGCTAGCTCTCCCTACATCCTACTTCTGCCCCAGACCCTATAGGCCCTATGCCCCCAACCCACTTCCCAAGAACTGAGGAGTCATCTTTGCATTGTCTCCGTTCAACAACTCAGCTGCAATGAAGTGGGGCTGTGGTACCAGCCAGGTCCCTGGGAGAGGCAGCTCGCCCTCTGCACCCGGCGCTGCCCAGGCCCCAATGCTCCTCGGACCAAAGAGCGGTGAGACGCGCTGGCCTTGAACAATGGTGGGGTCACCACAGCAAGCAGGCCCCTAACTCCCTGGGTGCAACGTGCCCACACCACCTGCTCAGAGGTGCTTGGTGGGAGACGTGGGTTGCTGCACTCCTCGACCAGCCCCATGGTGCTGCAAGCCTGCTGTCAGCCAGGTACCCAGGAGGAGGGTCTGTGCCGGCCATCCCAGGAACTAAGTGGACAAGTGCCCTGACGCGACTGCAGCCCAGAAGTATCCTGAGGTCAGAGGGAACAAGGGGCAGTGAGCTCAGAGCCAGCCCAGGGCAAAGAGCCACAAGACATCCCGAGCACCCTCAAGGCAGAGCAGACCCTGCCCAGGAGCACGCCTGCAAGGAAGAAAGGTCTCTAAGGGGAGAGCCAGGGCCCCCACGCAGTGCTCCGGGGAGCTCTACTGGGACATCCCACCTCAGCCTCTCCACCCTGACAAACCCTACACCATAACCAAATGCCTCTAAGAATTATAGCGCTCATGTAACTAAAGAAAATGCAACTACGGGAAGAAAGCCAAATTTTTGGTAGTAAAAGGCAAGGGAAAAAGTGCCTTTATAGAAAACACTAAACAGTAAAACCCGCGTCAAACTCCCACGTGCCATTAGAGGGCCAGTAGCCACAAAGCAGGATCCGAGTGTCCTTCAGCCAACGAGGCACCCACTCAAAGGGCCCGGGGCGGGCAGAAGAGACTGGAAGCGCTGCCCCCAAAGACAGCACCAACAGACCGGTCACCATGTCCCACCCAGAGGCTGACACGGCCCCTCCCGCCCTTGGCCTGGGGTCTGCCAATCGGCTCTGCGCCATCTCCTTGGGGCCCAGCACAGGACCCCGCAGTGGCCCTGAGAGCAGAGGTGCCAGGGTGCGCGGCTCCACGGCTCCTGGTCAAGAGGCCAGGTCTGGTAACCGGCCCCACGCCAGCAGGACCCTGCCCATGGGCGCCCCCACCCCTCAGGGCTGTTCTGGGGCCCAGCGGGTGCTTCCTCCCCACACGTGGGGCAGTCAGCCTGGCAAAGGCATGGCCAACGCAGACCGAGGCAAACGCAGCCTGCTGCTTCCAATAAAGCTGAAACCAGACTCCCAAAAAGAGGTGAAAAGTACTCTCTCCTCTTCGCACCCCACCCGAGGCCCAGGCCTTGGCCCAGCCACCCGCCAAGCCCCCAGGCTGATCTGGAGGACACCGGAAAGCACTGCTTCTCTAGGGTTACTCCTATGTGAATCTCAGAGCAGTTATTCCCCAGATCTGTGCTCCCAAATGCTTTTCACTCATTTATAACAGAAGCTCTACACAGGCACTAGAGAGAATCAAGCTTTCTGCGGTGTACATCTGTGAAGCCCAATGTGAGAGGGACGTCGTGGGAGGTGGCTGCAGCTGGGGCCCTGCCTATGCTCCCACACTGCTCAGGGGCACCCACCCCTCCCACCGCCCCAGCAGCACTCCTCACCCTGGCTCACCCTGCCTGGCCCAGCCTCCAACAACAGACAGGACATCGGCAGCGAACCCTGGCTGATCAGGGTCCTAAATCTAGCTATGCCTTTGTGTTGTTTCATAAGTATCAAGAGAAAAAAAATAGCAAGCGATGTAGATCTATGAGGAAGAAATCCTCTGAGAGGGTTATTTCTAAGTTGAAATCCATGCACAATGTCCACCAAGACGGAGGTGCTCTGTCACCAGCCCCCACAAGAACATCCTGGGGCACACACCCAGACCAGCACGTGGCCCCAACCACGCAGCGCAGCCGGCCAGGAGTGCTGGGCACATGAGAAGCCGCAGCATGGGAGGGTCGCAGAAGCCTGCCCACCTGGCCGGCCGCACCTGCTCTCCTGGCTCTGTGCCCAGTCCCTGCCTGAGTGCTCGGCACACATAGGACACAAGGTGCAGCAGCAGGAAGGGCAGAGTTTTCCCCGTCCTCCCACAGTCTCCCACACTCCCCCATGCCCGGCCTGCGCCCAGCCTCTTCCTGCAGGGCCTCCCCACCTATGCATAGCAGCGGAAAGGCAGGGGCCGTCTCCGACCTTGTGCTCACAGCGCGGTCCACAGAGGACACTCAAGGAAAGCACCGGAGGGCCCAGCCAGGAACTGACAGACATCTTTGGGGTGGAGATGGACAAGGCACAAGGACTTCTCAGAGGAGGTTTCCAAGCTTCTTGTCTGTACAATCACGCCCAACAACCCAGCACATGGCGCGAGCTCAGCTGTGGCATTGCATATGAGACATGCTTGTCACCCAAGGAGGCAGCAGGAACGCAGGGCCAGGACAAAGACAGGGTGAGAGCGAGGGATGTGTTTGAAAAGAATCGGTGCTACGTCAGGTCACAAAAATGGCAGACCGAAAGAGGCAGACAGAGACCTGGCAGACTGAAAGAGGGGAATCTTAAATGGAGCCCTAAGAAGGTCAGCCCTGAAGGAAAGGAGTTGAGAAGAGTGAGTAGGAAACCAGGAGTGGGTAGAAGAGTGAGGAAGTGAAAGGAAGCCAAGGACATGCTCAGCTCCTACGCCAAAGGCCCCACTCCAGATGAGATGGTCAGTGCAGACACCAAGGCCTACCCTCTGAGAAGACAGCCTCTCTCCCAGCTCCGTCCAGGCAGATCCTGCCCATTTTCCGCTTTATGTGCTGACACCATCCAAAGTGGACAGTGGGCTGCAGCATTCATTTTTTCCAAAAAAAACAAGCCATCCACATGGCAAAAGGTCAATAAGCTCAAAAGCTGTAAAAGAAAAGTGTCAATTTCAAAAACCCTCCTATCTCATTTCCCTTACTTCTCTTCCCCACTCCCCATCCCCGGGACAAAGCTAGTGGCATGCTGGCGGGCACACCACACTGCCACGGGGGCGCCTGCCTGTGAGCAGATGCCCAGAGGCTGGACTAAGTCCACAGCAAGGACTCAGGACTCAGCCGCTCCTGAGCAAACAGCTCCCGGCTGCCCTGCCCGCACCGCCGGCCCCAGTGATGGGGAAGACCTGGGAAGGGGGGCTGGGGCAGGTCCTGGGTCAGCTGCACCCAGGACCACCAAACAGGGTACCCCCACCCTTCTTACCTCCCCCTCCCTTCCGGGCACCAATCACTTGGCCCCAGGTGAGGTGCCCCCCCTTTTGCTCTACTTCTGTTTAAACTTTGCTATTCTCCACCCCGGCACGTGACCCCGTCTCATAATCTCCACACACAGGAAAACTTGGGGGAGGGGCTGACCGGCCTGGGCAGACCCAATGTGTATGCGTCTCAAAGCCGACCAGCAGCAGTGGCAGCAGCCCTTCATTAACTAAGCACATCCTAACCCCTTCTCCCAGCAGGTAACAATGAATTAGGAAATCTGCTCTGAAGTAGGGCAGGAGCAACTAGAACCCTCACAAGGCCTGGGAGATGGGGGCTGGCCACGGAGACCCCACCCTAAGGCAGAAGCCTCGCCCACCTGCAAGCCCCAACCTGCCTTCCCCTCCCCTCCTCAGCCAGAGCCAAGAGGACGTGTGGAGAAAAGGACATTTTTTAAATGTGCGGTTGTCCAGAGCCCTTAGTCCGCTCCTCACAGGACCCCAGAACTCAGGCACATCCTGTAAAGCACAGGCAGGCAGGAACTCCTGATAGGGAACAGGCAGTTTTGCCGAGTTTCAATAAAATTTATGGAGCATCTACTCTATGCCAGCTACAAGAAGAATCTCCTTCCCCTCAAATACAAAAGCATGTCTGGAGGGAAATAAAAACTCTCTTTAGCCAGCTTTGAAATCTGACGGTATCATGGAGGTGCAAGGGTAGCTCAGTGGTAGAATTCTCACCTACAATGCAGGAGACCCGGGTTCGATTCCCGGACCCTGCACTTCCCCCAAAAATTAAAAATAAAAATAAGCCTCCTTTGTTAAAAATTTAAAAAGAAAAAACAAAAACAAAACTAATGGTATTAACAAAATCAGATAAACAATACAGAAAAAAAAACTACAGACCAATCTCCCTAAAGAACATAGATGCAAAAACTCTTAACAAAATAGTGGCAAATCAAATCCAACGGCACATTAAAATGACCAAATGGGATTTATACCAGAAATGCAAGGGTGGTTCAACATGAGAAAATCAATCAATGTAATACAGCACATTAACAAGTTGAAACGGAAAAATCACATGATCATATCGACTGATGCTGAGAAAAGCATTCAACAAAATCCAGCATCCTTTCCAAATTTATATGGAAGGGAAAGAGACCTCAAATAGCTAAAGATATCCTAAAAAAGAAAAGTAATGTGGGAGGACTAACACTTTCTGACTTTAAAGCTTACTATGAAGCCACAGTGGTCAAAAGAGCATGGTACTGGCACAAAGGTAGAGGACTGACCATTGGAATAGAAACAGGAGTGCAGAGAGTGTAGACATTGACCACCCACTGAACTGGGACAGAATAGTCTTTTCAGTAAATGGGCACTGGAGAATCAGATTTCAATATGCAAAAGAATGTAAGAGGACCCCTACATTATACCCTGTACAAAAACTTATAAAAAATGGATTAAAGACCTAAATTTAAGAGCCAGGACCATAAAATGTCTAGAAGAAAATGTAGGGAAACATCCTCAAAATCTAGTAACAAGAAGTAGCTTCCTAAACTTTACACCTTAAAAGAACGAGCAATGAAAGAAAAAACAGACAAATGGAAACGCCTTAAAAGCAAGAGCTTCTGTGCCTAAAGGACTTTGTTAAAAAGGTGAAGAGGCAGCCAACTCAACGGGAGAAAATATTTGGAGACTACATATCAGTTAAAGGCTTGATACCCTGTGTACATAAGGAAATTACACAGGTCGACAACAAAAGAACAAACAACCCAATTATAAAACGGGCAGAGGAAATGAATAGGCACTTTTCTGAAAAGCAAATACAGATGGCTAGAAAGCACATGAAGAGCTGCTCATCTTCACTGGCTATAAGAGAAATACAAATTAAGATGACAATGAGATACCACCTCACATTAACAATGTAAGAATGGCTTCTATTAAACAAACAGGAAATTATAAATGTTGGAAAGGATGTGGAGAAACTGGAACACTTACTCACTGCTAGTGGGAAGGTATAATGGATGGTTCAGCCACTGTGGAAGTCAGTCTGGAGAGTCCTCAAAAAAATGAAATATCGAGTTGCTCTATGATCTGACAACATCAATACCCAGTATATACCTAAAAGAGCTGAGGGCAGTGACACGAACAGACATTTGCACACCGATGTTCACAGTGGCACTATTCACAATTGCCAAAAGATGAAAACAATCCAGGTGCCCATCAACAGATGAGTGGATAAACAAAATGTGGCACATACATACAACAGAATATTATACAGCATATAGACAAAATGATGGCCCAAAATATATGACAATGTGGATAAACCCTGAGAACATTATGCTGAGTGAAATTAGTCGTATACAAAAGGATAGATACTGCATGATTCCATTATTATGACTCTGATAAAGCCTCCAGTGTTCTGGAGCCGCTGGAAGGAAAAATCTGAGATGACATGGTAGTCCATGGCAAACCCTGGGGCCTGTTCTGTAGCTGCTTGCTGGTATGTGCTTTGAAAATCATTGCTTTTCTTTCTTTCTCTGTGCATATATATATATGTTATATTTTACAACAACAAAAAAAAAAGTTAAAAAAAACTATAGGCAGTTACAGTAATACTAGATAAAATGAATTTCTGAAATAAAAATTTGAAAATATTCAGTACCAGAGCTCACTACCATAGCAAAGCTGATATTTGTAATAACTTTTTACTTGATATGTTGAGAATGCACAAAGTTTTGATAATTAATCAAATGGTATTTAAGATAATGTTTTAATATTTAGAATCTGAGAAACTGACATCATCTGTATCTACAGATTTTTTTCCTTCCTCACTTTAATTTTAAATTGGTTTATGAAACTTAACTGCACAAACACAGGTTTTACAATGATTATATGGACCCTTTATTTAAAGATGCCTATAGTTAAGCTAACTAAGATACTCATTTTTGGTGGTTCTAAGTGTATTGTTTGCTTTCTTAAATAAAAACATTTATTTTTTTAAAAAATGATGGTATTAAAAGTCAAATAGATGCTGATCCAATGAGAATCACCATGGTTAACAATGTAAAGAAAATAAAAAGCAATGCTATAGTCCTCAAGCGAGGTACACAGAACCCGCTCTGTCCAAGAGCACCTCCCACGCCTTCCCTCTCTTGGTGCACACCCCAGACACCAAAGCACGCCACCGAGCCAGGGGTCCAGCTGCAGCAGGAATAGCCACCAGCCTGAGCCCCCGACACCACCTCAGCCAGCAGGACTTCTGCGTCAGAGGCCAGGCCCAAGGGACTCCCCCAGCCCCCTGCTTTAGCCCAGGTAGTTTCCAGCAATTCAAATACCTTGGAATAAGGGCTCCAGTCTCTGCTAATCAACAATAGCTGTGTGTGTGTGTGTGTGTACACACATCCTCATGTGTATGGGGGAGGGGGGTTATGGTGGAAAAACAAAAGGCATGCATTTAATTAAATCTAATTAAAATATTTTAATTATAATGTTTTCTAGAACTCTCCAACTGCAATAAAAACTGATAATCTTCAGAAATTCACTGATTCTACTGTCTACTTAGCAATACATCTTTAATAAGAACAGAACACCTGGTGTGCTTTCTTATCTGTTTTAAACCCCTAACAAAGATTCTCTACACTCTAAAGAGGAACTAACTGAATTGGCACTAAGACTTACAAGTCTCTTACCAAGTGAAGGACACCTCGGCAGCTGGTAGCCCAGAGAAAAGGGTGGCAAGGGGCAGCATGCCCCAAGCACCCCTCCTGGCCTCTGGTGGCTGACCCACACCCCAGCGTGGCAAGGTCAAGAAGAAACCGCCACACCCCACCCCACAAGGAGGGGCAGAGGGACCACACGGGAAGCCAGGGGCAGCAGAAGAGACCCCACCCCGTGCTCCCCCACAACACACTCCCCGACCTGGAGCACCAGCTCTCAGGGAGGCCCTGCTCCAGGAGCCAGGGCAGGGCAAGGGGTGCACACCCCTACATCGTGCAGCCAGCTGTGGAACCAACTCTGCTCTGGACTCATCCACATTTCATCCCGGGAAAACCAGCATACTAAACAGGGAACACTGTTCTATTTTAAACAGAAGTGCTCAGTTAAAAATAGTAAAAATTAAACCCAAGCCTCCTTTCAAACAAACAAAGCTGCCCACCTTATCATAAGGTGCACTCTGAGAGCCACACGACCTTTCACAGCAAGCCAAGTGCTCAGGCTCTGGAAACCCCACCAGTACAAGCTGCCACAGCCACACTCACAGCCCAAAGCCACTTCACTCCCATGCCCTCTGCTCGCCACAAAGATGCCAAGTGACTCCCCCACCCCCCGCCCAGCTACAGCTTCTGGGTTATGCACGCACATATACGTTTATGCACACACACAACTGTTTAAGGCTTCTATGCTCATGAACTTTCACTTCCAAACAGCATAGTTTCCCCCCTAGAGAAATCTTCACTGTGACTGAAGGTTTCCCCACTACACAGGAGACTTGGCCCTGAGAACCTACACCACGGGCCCAGGTCCCACGCCAGCCAGGGGGCAAGGTCACTGCAGCTGTAGGGGTGAAATCCTGGCATAGACCGACCAAAACCCATCCAAATGGGGCCCCAAAATAGTGCCCAGATGGGGCACACAAATGAGTGTTCCTCTCCACCACTCCCAAAACCAGAAGAGGTCATCTGAAATCTGATTAAACTGCTGAAATTCCACCCTGAGGAGACAGAATGAAAACAACAGAAAATGAAGAATGACATGAATAACAATGAAGACTTACTAGAGAGCTTGCAAAGCCCTACTTCTAACGTCCTGTGCTTACACTTAAGACAGTAAAGGCCAGGAGGAACACAGCAAGTCCTCGAAAGAGAACTATCTCAACCCCGGGCACACAGGCCCTGACACCCTGGCCCAGCTCCTCTCTGGAACAATGCACCCCAGGCCCCAACTATGCAAGTGTCCCACCAGCACACCAGAGGCCCCCCAGCCCAGCCCAGCCCACCCCCACCCCGAAGCAGCAGCCCTCACTGCCATCCTGGTCAGAACAGGTTTCTATAGAGGACCACCTTCCTCTACA
>PVIY010030049.1:0-31402 GCA_004026745.1 Myrmecophaga tridactyla
TTTTTTTTTTTAATTATAAAACTGTAATGCTAGCAGACTGTTCCTTCGGGGAGCCACAGGAGTTATTAAATAAAATCAAGGGAAAGAGAATCGTAACAATGGGCAACGCCTTTTGAGTGCTTAGTATATGCCAAACTTTAGTCGCATTTACTCACGTTACTCTTATAGTAACTCCAAAAGACTATTATCGATGTTCATTTTACTGATGAGGAAGATAAAATTCACAGACATTAGGTTAATTTGCATAAAGTAACTAGCAGGGAGGCTTCCAGGTCTATCTGATTTGAAAGCTCATACTTAACCCTGTGGGTAAAACTGAGTCTTGAGCTTCTATGTGGAACTGTGTGCTTGAGCCTGTGGTAGCTTCATCAGTTTTGGGGTTCATGATGTTCTCTCCACCTCCTCACATATGCTCAGTGCTTGGGACCACCCTCAGGTGGAAGCATCAGTTTTGGGGGCTACTCAGAAAAGGAAGGAGGATTGAATCTTAAACACCTAATGGACAAGTGCCTGGTATCAAGGGGGAGCTGCTATGGTGGGCCAAACTGTCCAAGAAGGCAGGGCTCCGTGGTGGAGCACATGATCAGCAAGGACACTAGCCTGTGAGTCAGACTTAAAATAAATAGAGAGTAAACTGTGCCATTTTGTCAGTGCTCAACCAAATGGTCATTAAAGTTAAGATCAGAACTCTTCATACGATGAACTCATTTCTCATGTTCGGCAGCAGGAGCCATGCAAGTTGGGGGCCACATGTCTCCGGGGGGCCCCATTCATGTAGACTGTGTGAATGGCACCCTCGGGGCTTGGGCTGGGACAATCTGCATAAACATCCTTGCTTCTCTGGGTGGGGGCAGGCAGGGGTTTTTGTTTATAAAATATTATAAAATTTTTGTTTAGAAAATATTATTAGTAAAACAGGAATTTGAAATATATCAACGTTTTTCTAACTGCAGCTAGAAGAATATTAATTTCTCCATAACTTTGTCAGGATCGAAGGGTTCAGAATGTTCTGGAGAGTCATACTGGGGTGTGGGGGCGGCAGAGGTTAGAATTAGCCCTGAGTCCACTGGTCTCAAGTCAAACTTGGCCAGAAAATGCTAGAAAACTGGGTAAAAACTCTAAGGAAAAAGGCAGAGAGAGTTGACTGTAGCCCTTTTCATGAACGCATCTCCCGGGCACAGCTTGGCAGGAGTGCTTGGCTGTGGAAACCATCTAGAATGCCACTTGCACAATGACTTTCTGTGATGGTGGAGGTGGGGTGGTGGGGCAGAGAGATGGGGTGCAGGGAGGGGCAGTGATTTTGCTGGTATAAAATCTCAGGATTGGAAGAGAATTTGAATAATTAAGGAATCTCTCTTTATTCAGGATGTCCAGATTCTTAAAGATTACCCCAAACTCCTAGAATTAGAAGTGGCTTGAAATTTGGGTTCTTATCTTTAACTAACAGTTTCAGCTCTTAAAAGATACTTTACCTGTCTGGGCCTGCATCGGAAACCTGAGAAGCTGGGTTAAGCCATCGCGAAACCTATTCCGTCTAAATTCTATGATTTCAGACCCAATGTCTGCTTTTAATAACAAATATTTTGGAACACCCCTTTTATTATTGTGTAGTGAATTTCATATATAATGTAACCACATTCTAATTTAAGTTTAAAAATCAGTATATCCTGATGATGAATACGCAATTGTGTGATGATATCGTGAATTACTGATTATATATGTAGAACGGATTTATCAAAATAAGAAAAATCAATATAATGTCTTAGCAGTATTATAAAGGAGAAAATGAAATAAATTGTATTTTTAAAATGTGTTGCACTAGGTAAATGAATGGGCACAACTGCACCAGAGGTCATAATCAAGAAAGTCAGATGGCATCTATATATAAAATCACTGCAATGTATGGCTACAAATGAAGATGGATAGGGGTGTGTGGTGTCATTTGGGATCTGGGAAAGTCCAGCACTGTGCAGGACTGCCCCCATTGTTGCAGGATGTCCAGAATCCCTGGCTCCTATCACTAACTGCTGGTACCACGCCATCATTTGACCTCTAAAATGCTAAATTTCTAAACTGATATTGGGACCCTCTACCCCCTTGAGAACCAGTGTTCTAAAAGAATCCCAGTTCTGCTTCACTTCTTTATAGTGCTTGTCCTTTCACAAATTCTTTTTACACACATGATAATAGCTAACACAGAAAAAATTGTGCTGGACCCTGTTCTAACCACTTTACATAGATTAGCTCATAGGATCCTCACAATCACCCAATACGATTATTATCCCTATTTTACAGATGAGAAAATGGAGGCACAGGCAGTTTAAGTCATTTGCCAAAGATACACAGCGAAAAGCTGCTGAATCTGAGATTCAGGTACAGGCCACGTGGCTTTTGATCCTTGTAACAGTCCTGTGAGATAAGCAGATTGCGAATGTTTGGCCCCAATTTGTTGATGAAGAAAGTGAAGCTCTAAAAGGTGGAGTCATTTGTCCTACCTAGGTCTTCTACTTTTTTATCTTGTGTTACTTTTCTATCGTTGTTTTAATTGATTGCCACAAACTTAGCGACTTAAAGCAACTCACACTTATTGTCTTATAGTTCCTTAGGTTAGAGATCTGGTGAAGGTCTTACTAGGATAAAATCGAGGTGGCAGCAAGGCTACATGCCTTTTTAGAAGCCCTAAGGGAGAATCTGCTTCCTTGCTTTTGCCAGCACCTCGAGGCTGCCCACATGCCTTTGGCTCATGGCCTCTTCCATCTTTTTTTTTTTTTTTTTAAACTTTTATTGATAAATCTTCACATTCATATGTTCCATACATTGTGTACAGTCAGTGGCTCACAATATCATCACATGGTGGTGTATCCATCACCATGTCCTCTTTGATCTTTTAAGCCAGTGATGGCAGGTTGAGCTCTTCTTACGTAGAAACACTCCGAGCTCTCTTTGGCAGCTGATTAGCAATGTCAATACCATCTTCTACTGTAATTACCCTTTCCCATGTACCATAGTATATTTACAGGTTCTGGGGATCAGGACATGGACATCTTTGGGGGGGGGGCTATATTTTTCTGCCTACCACATCTGATTTGCTAAAGTTATAAGGGTAAAGAGAGTTCCAAGGTAATTCAAGAATATACGGCACTTTAGTAAATAATCGCTTCCTCTTCTCGTCGTTCATTCATTCATTTACCATCTTACAAGCCATTTATTGAGTGCCTACTAGGACATTACCCTCAGGAAACAACAATCTGGTAACAGATACAGATAAGCACCGTGCAGGTACCTAGAGAGCAGAGTGGAAAGCGCTAATCGAGGGCATTAGGGGATGCTTGGTAGCCCATGGGAAGGGCATCTGGTCCATTCTTGGATGGGGCTATGGAAGGTGTATTAGTTTGCCTGAGTCGCTATCACAAATATGGCACAGTGGGTTAACTTAAACAACAAGCATTTATTGGCTTATGGTTTTTAGAAGCCAGAAGTTCAACATGAAGAAATTGGCAAGGCTTGGTTTCTTCCCAAAGACTGCAACCTTTTGGTGCTGGCTGGCTGGTGATCCTTGCAGTTCCATTGACTTTCCTGTTGCATGATGATATCCTCTCGTTCCTTCTGCTCTTCTGTTTTCTTAACATATTTTTAAAAATTTCTTTAATTCTTTCTTCTGGTTCTTTATAAGGCCTCCAATAATCTCGATTAAGATCCACCCTCATTCAGTTGGCCACAGTTTAACTAAAAATAACCTCCTCAAGACCTACTGTTTACAATGAGTTCACACCCACAGCAGTGTGGATTAAGATAAAGAACATGTCAAAATTGGGGCACATAATTCAATCTATCACAGAAAGCAAATGCCTTAGGCGACCCCCCAGAAGTGTTAAGGTATCAGCTATGGCTCAGTGTGGCTCAGAGGGCAAAGGGTGGCCTTTGGATTTTGCTGACAAGGAAGTATGGGGAAAGACTAGAGAACTGAGCAGGGACTAAGGCTTGGAGAGCTTGCTACATAGTTGGATTTCTTTCTGAGGGTGGAGGGTTTTAAGTAGGGGAATGTCATGCTCAGTTTTGTATTTCGTAAGGAGTACTCTGTAGGCCATGTTTCCTCGTATGAAGCTGGCAGAGCCCTGGGGAGATGAGCTGGTTCCCTCATGCCTACCCAGTGACTTCTCCTTGAATTATATTTAGGAGCATCTTCCCAACGAAGGTTTAGGTTTGTACGGTGGCTTCACTCATATATTGATTGTATCATCTGTGGATGGTTGGGCTGGTCTTATGGTCCCCTTCTTGTACACAGGACACGACACAGAAGGGCCAGAGGTGAGGTGACTTGCCTGAGGTCACCTTGCAAATAATGGAGCCTGAGCTGGAAATCAGAAGCTCTCACAGGCCCTCCTGCTGCACACTGCATTAACTCCAGACATCGGGAAGAAGTGGAAGGCGTGGCGGCTGATTTGGGGGAGCTTAAAGCATATTGAAGAGGGGGAACGTTTGAGGCTGATTGTGAAGTACTGGAGATCAGTGATACAGATTATTGAGTTTTTTACCCCATCGTATAGCATTGTACCTTGCATATGTTAGGCTGTTAAAATGGGTTAGAAAGGAAAGAAAGGAAGGGAGGGAGGGACAGAGTGTGGGAGAAGGGAGAGAGGTAGGCAGGGAGGGGGAGAAAAAGAGAGAGGGAGGAAGGGAAGAAATTTGGGGATTTAGTTAGCCTTTTTTATAGCTTCCATCATCCACCACTCGTGCTGCTACAGGACTATGGTGATAATAATACTTGCATCAGATGATGACAAATAGACCTTGCTCTGGACAGAAGAATTAAGCGGAGACTTTATAGACCCGGAAAGCTCAAACTTTGCATAGGCCAGTCTTGAAAGACAGTTGACAAAAGAGGAGTCAGACATGATTTTAAAAGTTATACGAAAATGTAGTTATTTTTTTAATGGTAGATTTATAACCACCTTTCTTTTGCCCCCGCTGTGGCTCAGGAGCCTACAAGTCTGAATATGTAAGAACTCTTTCCACCTGAGGAGATGACAACTGTCAGCTTAGATATTTTAATTGTTTCTGTTTAAAGCTTAGGCATCAGCCTGAGAATTCAGACCCTGTTCCTTCTGATGGGAATGGTCCCTCCATCCCTTCTTTCTGTTGTGATGGGATGATGCTTTTCATGTTCTTTGGAACATTTTAGCAGTCACCCCAGGAAGCAAGTATTAAAAATAACTCACTGCACTCAGCTCTGCATTTGGATAGGGCATCTAGCTGATGCTACCGGTGGTCTGTTTGGAGAAGGAAAATTATTTTCCAGCAGCTAGTGGCCTACTAAGAATTCTATTTCAAGTGATGCATTTCAAAGCAGTTAATGTTAAAGAAAAGCCAGAATTTCCCCTGCATTTATACCAGCTGTTTTATATGCCAGACCTCGTTACCCACTTCACTGGCCTTGATCTATAATAATGCTTGCCTTTAGCTCTGGCCTGCAGAATGAGACTTAGGAGAAAATATGTAATATGTCCCACAAAATAAATGTCCTAACAGACCCAGGTATATAAGTCTCTCCCTCCAGAGAGGGATGGGTAAGATGGAGAAGTTCATCATTAATGGAAATTAAAATAATTACTAACTATATAACATGTTGCATGCTTAGCTAAGTATTATTTTCAAATAGAGGATTCAATCATATAAGTCAAAGTGTTCAAAAAAATATAAAGCACACATAAAGATATATCCCAAGGAACAGTTTGGAATTTGCCACGTCAGGGAACTGAACTGTGTAAAAGATGTCTGCCTTGTATGGGTGAGAGTTACAATCCCACAAGGGTGTAATTTGTTGATGATTTTCAGTAACATCAGATGTTTTCCATCAGCCAGACCACAGTGTGGGCTGCTGTGGTTTTGGTGGGTAAATGTGAAGTATGTCTTCAAATGCTGATTACGTGGGAACCTGCAGAAAAAGTATTTTGTAAAGGGAAAGCCAACAAGTAAAGATTTAACCTACACAGCAAAATTTAAAATTCTTTGAAAAATTTTTAAAGAATTCTAGGAAGGTGGAGATCTTCTTTGCCAAAAGAAGCTAAAATGTTTATTTTATTAAAATTGAATAACTATTACTAAACTGTTGTTGTACTTTAGTTTTTTGTTCTTTTTTTTTTTACTGTAGTTCATGACAGCCAAGAAACTGTTCAGTGGAAGATACATCATTGTTTTATGTGCTCTTAAGAAAGAAAAATAATGTCAAAGATGGGAGTCTAATTGAATATCCATTGAAAGTTGCAACCTGAAAGGGCTCTCCTCCCTTCAGTATAGGGATAAATAAAAAATAAACCTGTCGAGCAGAAAGGACAAAAAAGAAATTTCTAAGTAACAGACTTGGTACTGGTAGAAGGAAAATTATCTCAGATGACATTTTGAATCACCAATCGATTCTAATAAATAAGTGTGAATTTACGTTTGTGTGATTTAAAAAATGCTTAGATAATTTAGAGTGGTCTTAGTTTAGTAAGGTGTTCAGTTAAAAGACAGAAGCAGTTTAAGTACCCTCTGGAAAAACTCAACTTCCCTCTAGGCCTCCAGTGATTTTAAGTCACCAGAAATTTTAATGCGCATTCCCAAATTCAGGGATGATCAGAAAAAAAAAGGACAGTTTAAATTAAGTATGGTGTATAATGGCTAGATAATTAGTTATTAAAATAATTAATTTTAAGGTTTTTCCTAATTCTAATTATCTTAAACTGATTTTTAATTTGAATTAATAATAAATCCTTATGTTCTCTTACTGTTTGTGAGGTGGGACCGTGTGAGTAGATTGATGTGAAAATCCAAAGAAGCTGTTTTAGAATTAGATAAAGGTGCTGGTTGCACAACATTGTGAATGTGCTAAAGTTTACTTTAAAACGGTTAATTTTGTGCAATGTGACTTTCATGTGAACTTAAAAGTATCTATAAGTGAATGAGATGGTTTTCTTGTTCTTCGAAAGTAGAACAGTTCAGAGGGAAGACAGGTATACCGTAATACATTGCATTTATTACATTACAAATTGTTATTAATAATAATTTATATAAATAAATAATAATAATGATAAATTATAAAGGAGTACATGCTATACGAGAACTTGTGGAATAACCAGACAAGAAGTCACAAAGGATATCTGAAGTTGAAAGGCATATATCCCGGAAAAGATGTTTTATAAAGGAGGATTGCATAAGCAGAATGAAATTGTAAAAAACAGGCAATTACTTGACTTTTTTGGGGCCCTACATTTCAAAATACTTTCACTTGAAACATCTTTTCATCTGCAGTGAAAATCATGGTCAATGATTTTTCATTTTTGCTTGCAATACCCATATAATTTCCTCTGTTTTTTTACTTCATTTTTAGAATTTTTCTAAGTCAAAATAATGTGTCCTTGTAGCATTCCTTTACCTACTCTTCCCCTCACCTTCTCTTCCCCTGAAGCAACCACTTTCAACTCTTTTAGTTATTGTTATTCTAATACTTGGTTAATATTCTTGTATTGCTATTTCTTGATATATCAGTTTTAGGCAGTGTTGATTGAATCAGTCTGTGTTTATAAAATTATGACCATGTCAATATTGTTTCCTTCCTTGACAAATAATGATCTATGATTAGGTTTCCAGGAATTACTGATTTTTTTTCCCTTTTGTTTAGTTTTCTTAAGGCTATCTCAATTTATTTTTTTTCCAAAGTCAACAATAGACCTATCAAATTTCCCAGTAATAATTTTTTCCAAAGACTCATACATATCAAATAATGTTCACGTCCCATTCTTTTTTCCCTGGAGCCCTGACCCTGTGGACTGCCCCTATACTCCTGATGTGTGCTCTTTCTCGGGCTTTCCTTGGTTGATCTCTGCAGTCTACCCTGGATCCATTGCGATCTTCACTCTTGCTTTTCGTCCTGGTTTTTTTGGAGCACATTCTCCAGTAGCTTCCTGAGAAGGAATGTTTGGGAGGTGAATGCCTGAAAATACCTTTACTCCATTCTCCTACTGGATTGAGAGTTTGACTGGGTATAATGTTCTAGATTAGATATTATTTTCCCCGAGCAGTTTCCACAGTTGCTGCTGGGTTAGTCTTAAGCCATTCTCAGCTCCTTTCCTTTATATATGACCTGGTTTTTCCTTTCTGGAAACTTTTAATAACTTCTTTTTATTACTGGTATATAGTTGTATACCATGAATTTGAGTGTTTTATGTTAATCAATTTGCTAAACATTTGATGGGTACTAATAGGCTGAAGTCACGGTTTCCATATTATGCACGGAGGCACCTTGGGGTGCTATGGGGCACCCCACTGAATTCACAGGGATGCTATGGAATATTTTACATTCTCGAGGAAATAACAGCAACATCTGTCAAGCACCAGACAAGACCACTAAGTCCGATTTCAACAGTAGAAATTGCTACGTTCTTTCAATGATACATCTTTGCAAAATTGAGTTTTCTGCAGTTGCTCTGATAAAAACAAGCAAAAACCAAAGTACCACACAACAATTAGTGTGTAAAAGGTAATGAGGATGATGCCAAGGTTTGAGAGTTTGTATAATGCCCATCAGGTACTAAGTTTTTAGGACATAAATACGTATTACATAAAGGAAAATACATATTACATTGTTTGGACTTAACTACATAATAAACTGAACTGGTAGGTATTTCTTTTGACCTAGGGGTACTGTGGAAAAAACAAGTAAAATCCCAAGGACACCAATTATTGAGAAAGTTTGGGACCTCTGGTCTGAAGACTCTTACACTTCAGTTCTAAAATATCTTATTGTATTATTTATTTTTACACTTCCTCTCCTCTGTTTTCTTTGCTCTGTGTATGTGGAAATCCTATTGGACGTTGGACTCTATGTATTGACCCAGTAATATAAACAGTCATTGCTTTTTTTTTTTTGCCAATTGTCCTTGTCTTTTTCATATTTGTTCTTTTTCATGGAGAATTACTAGATTTTTAGCTGCCACTCATGTATTGATTTCTTTTTTCATTTTGGCTGTCATAGCCCTAAGTTCCAAGACCATTTTCTTGTTCTCTGTTTGCTCCTTTTTAATAGCTTTCCCTTATTTTGTGGTTGTAATATCTTCACTTATTTCTCCGAGCATACTAATAATGGTTTTTTGTAGATACTTTTTTTGTACCAGTATTGACTCAGGTATCCCTAAGCTCCTTTCTCTATACCTCATTTTTGACTGTGCTATGATACCTGAGAATTTCACCTCTTTTGGGATTTGTTCTGTCTTTGTGCTCCCTCAGAGGTAGGACCTGCGACGAGGATAAAGGTGCAGGAAGTTTGTTTGGGAGGAAATCGCTGGAGACACTGGGAGGTGCACCAGGAAGGGAATGAATGAATAAAGCCTTCACTGGGAGCAGCGCAGTTCCCTACCCCGCTGGGGGCCGAGGAGGCCGGGAAATGTGCATTCACCCACTCTCCCTGCACCGCTGCAGCAGCGGCTGCTCCTGGGGGTCACTGGCTCTCTGGGGCTTCTGACTGGGCCTCTGCCAGGGTCGTCCACCTCCCAGCCACACCCCCACTCGCCCTCAGAGAGAGAGAACTGTAAGTTTTCACTGTAAGCGACTTTTGGCACGTGGCCGTAAATTCAGAGGAGGTGTAATGCGGTAACTTCAGGCTTCATCATCAGCACGTTTCTTCATTCAAAACTGGGCAAAGGTAATCACGGAGAAAGCTTGTACTGCTTTCAGTCCTAGAAACATTTCCCTTCCAAGTCTTTTGTAGCAGGCTGGTTGAGACATGATCAAAGTTGAGTATATTATTCTAGGGAAGACTTACAAGGCAAAAACTTTGGCCACCTATGCCTGACTTTTGATTTCTTTGAACGTGTGGCTAGCAGA
Organism: Myrmecophaga tridactyla; assembly: GCA_004026745.1. Classification (NCBI taxonomy): domain Eukaryota; kingdom Metazoa; phylum Chordata; class Mammalia; order Pilosa; family Myrmecophagidae; genus Myrmecophaga; species Myrmecophaga tridactyla. The sequence goes on from PVIY010030049.1 coordinate 9,862, forward strand.
GTCTTTCAGTCTGGTTGCTAGTCGGTTGCATAGTTCTTGATGGTAGGTTATGTACAAGGTAGGTGAATCGAGATGAATGGGGGTATTGTGTAAGCAAGATTTCTCAACCTCGGTGCTACTGACATTTTGCACTGGATAATTCTATGTGAGTGTTTTTGTTTTGTTTTGTTTTTGAGGAAGAGGTGAAGGGAGGGCTGTCCTGTATATTGTAGGATGTTTATCAGCATCCCTGACCTCTACCACCAGATGCCAGCAGCACCCTCTGGGACAACCAAAATTGTTTCCAGACCTTGTTTGGGCATTCGACTAAGAAACTCTCCAGATAATTCTAACGTGCAACCAAGATTGAGAACCACAGGTCAAAAAATATCTGGCTGTTAAATATCTGGCTGTTAACTGTAAAGTAGTGAAACACAGAGTGTAAGACAATTGGGAATGGTGTGGCTTGTGGTGACTTGGAGTGATCAGTTCTGATCTAAGGTGGGTGACTTAAGCCACTTGTCATTTAGAAGCTATCACTTTTCTGCTTTGCCTGGAGTTGCTAGGTCTTGTGACTTGCCTTTCCTTTACGCGTGTTTTGGAGTGCACATGAGATTATTAACAGTGCACCACTCTTTTGATGGTGCTATTCCTGTTATGCTGACAAGGAACTGTCGTGATGCAGATGATCAAAAGTGTGGTGTTAGGCATGGAGCAACGTGGACAAATGGGCTCTGTGACCTTGGGCAATTGCCTCACCTGTCTTGGCCTCATTTTTCTCTTTAATAACATGAGGATAGCAATAGCACTATCTTTAAAGGGCTGATATAAGAGTTAAAAGAGTTACCGCCTAGGAAGAATATAGTTGAGTATTGATCATGAAGAGTTCAAAGTGTGTTAGCTATTATTATGATTTATTTGTCCTCCTCCACTAGACTGTATGATCCTCAAAAGAAGAAATCAAGTCTTATCCATCTTAAATCTTCAGTGAACTGAATGGAATTGACCCCTTGGCAATTGTCTATTGGTCATTAACCATAGCCATGACACAGCAGGATTTGGGCAAAAGTAAGAAAGAAGTGGCTTTGGTTGGTGAGATTTACTGACTGTAATATAATGTATGTAGCTTTGGATCACCAGCTCTAACACCAGTCATAGACCTCAGTTATATAAATGCCTGGTTGAAAGGAGGCCTCAGTTAAGAAAGTCAGATGGGCTATTCCTTCTTGTAAAATTGGGATAATTGACATCTGAAATGGATTTACAGATTTTAAAATATTTTATACACCTTTACATTTGTATATGGGCAGGTTTTGTTTTAAATTATAACTCCTGTCACAGAAGGAGTATTTCTCCACTCTTCCAGAAAATGTATTCTCCACAAATTCATCATCAGAGGTTGGATGGTTTTAAAAGGGTTTTGTAAAGATAAAAGGAGACCAAGCAGCTGCCTTGGCTATGATCCTTCTCAGGAGAAGATTGAGGAGCAGCAGACCCAGCTGAACTTCTTTCTCTGAAGCCTCAGCTCCTTATCACCAATTTTAGAGCAGCAACTAAGAAGTGGGGGTGAGGGGTAAGGCATGGGATGACAGAAAACCTGAAATTAGCCCTGACCGAATTACTAACACAAATGGTATTACCAACATAAACTAAAGTGGTTACCAACTGAAGCGACAATTGGGAAAATTGAAGAATTGGTGCATAGATGCTATAGTTGTAAAACTTATTAACAAGACCCTTAGGAATAACATGTCCCCCCCATTATAGCTTCACCTTGCTTTCTTTCCAGCACACGATAGCACGTATCTTTATATATTCTAGAATCTATATAGTAGATAGACTATATGTTGTTTATTGTTTTCTTGTCTGTCTCCCCCTGTTTGTAGCTGTTCCCAATTCCTAGAGGAGTTCCTGGAACTTAGTGGAGTCCCCCCAAATATATATATATTTTACCTGCCAGTCATCCAGCCTTTATTCATTTTTTTTTTAATTTTTAAAATTAAAAAAAATATATGACAGGAAAGAAACATAAACACTCTTAACATATGATCATTCCATTCTACATATCTAATCAGTAATTCACAAAATCATGACAGAGTTGCATATTCATCATCATGATCATTTCTTAGAACATTTGCATCAATTCAGAAAAAGAAATAAAAAGACAACAGAAAAAAATTCATACATACTATACCCCTTACCCCTCCCTTTTATTGATCACTAGCATTTCAATCTAAGTTTATTTTAACATTTATTCCCCCTATTATTTATTTTTATTCCATATGTTTTACTCGTCTGTTGATAAGGTAGATAAAAGGAGCATCAGACACAAGTTTTTCACAGTCACACAGTCACATCTTCAAGAAACATGGCTACTGGAACACAGCTCTACATTTTCAGGCACTTCCCTCCAGCCTCTCCATTACATCTTTTTTTAAAAAAATTTTTTTATTAAATGCTAAAAAACACCAAACAAACGCAAACATTCTTATTTTGATCATTCTGTCCTACATATATAATCAGTAATTCACAATATCATCACATCATTGCATATTCATCATCATGATCATTTCTTGGAACATTTGCATCTATTCAGAAAAAGAAATAAAGCAAAAACAGAAAAAAATTTACACATACCATACCCCTTATCCCTCCCTTTCATTGATCACTAGCATTTCAATCTAAATTTATTTTAACATTTGTCCCCCCTATTGTTTATTTTTATTTCATATGTTTTACTCGTCTGTTGACAAGGTAGATAAAAGGAGCATCAGACACAAGGTTTTCACAATCACACAGTCACAATGTGAAAGCTATATCATTATACAATCATCTTCAAGAAACATGGCTACTGGCACACAGCTCTACATTTTCAGGCAGTTCCCTCCAGCCTCTCCATTACATCTTGAACAACAAGGTGTTATCTACTTAATGCGTAAGAATAAACTCCAGGATAACCTCTCGACTCTGTTTGGAATCTCTCAGCCATTGTCACTATTTTGTCTCACCCCCAAATAATTTTTGAATGAATGAGAGAACAGCTTTCCTTAAGTAACCTCAGAATTCACAGAAGAGCCTCTAGTTAGTTATTTTGAAAGAAAGGGCTTACCCTCTGAGTCCCCTGTGTGAACAAATTTCTGAAAAATATCAGCTGCTGTGACTTAATTTGGGCTGGTGGGGGCTGGGAGTAGTGGTGGTGGTGGTGGTGGTGACTTTGGAGAGGGAAAAATCCTTTTTTAAAAGTATTTCCATTCTTCTGCCTGTGAAATTGAGTTGTACTATGTTTGTGACTGTTGTACAGTCCAAGTGACCTCCAAGTCTCTCCAATTTCTTGCTAACAGGTCATGAAGTTATTTGCCTCCTTACCCCTGAATTCCCCAGCTGTTCGCTTGTCCCTCCAGTTTGATTCACAAAGAGGAAGGTAGCTACATGGAAAGAAACCTTCATTTGCTGGATCTATTGTCATAACTGAACCAACTGCAGGATTTTTTCTTTTTATGGAATAAAAAAATGATCATGCTTGACCTATATTAAAAATATATTAATCATTGAGAATGACATCGTGGGGAGACCACACTTTTAAAAGTTCTCTCATGTGCTTCAAATAACAAATGTATGAAGATGAGAAGAAACTACCTATGAGTTTCTGTTTTCTTGGCAACAGCATTAAAATTTAAATTAAATCTTTGATTGTTAATGTGTTCTAGAGTCTAGAGAGTAGAAATTTTTAAAGTCACCCTAGAAAAACCTGGATTTGATGAGTTAGAAAAATGTCAGGTTTGACATTATAGGCTGATTTGCGATTGCACGACTGCTTAGACTCTATAATTGCCAAATTTTCATCATTCCAGTTATCAGAAGTTGAGGATACCGGAAGGAAAAATGGCTTTTGAACTAGAGTTGAACCCTTAAAGGGAGCATTTGATAGATTTTATGTTGATAGATTGCATTTGGAAATGGCATTTCTTCATGGGTAGCTTGTGTCTTTTAAACCTCAACTTGTCTTATCTCTTTAATGGTGTGATTAGAAGTTGTTGCTGCGGTTGTGGTGGAAAAATCTGCCAGGAGGTTATCATATTTAATGTTTCAGAAAACTTCCTTTGGAAGGCGATAACATTTTTCTTAATCACGCTACTGTTGGGTAAGCACAGGTGTGTTCCCTACCGTTAAATTGCTCTCTCTCTTTAGGACATAATGCTGTTTTTGAAAGTATTTGGCCCTCCTTCCACCTCTTTCCGCTTGCCCTGTCTTTATGCCAAAAAAAAGCACACCTCCCAAACTTACTCTCCACACTCAACAAGGCATTCATTAAGAAATCCCATGTGATTTTTTAAAAAACTCATTCCATCCCAATTGCATCTCTAAAATCATGATGCGTATCTTTATGCAGTTTAGTTCTGTCTATTTTTCTGATTGTCTCCTATGTACCAAGCACGTTATAGGTTCCAGGGATAGAAACATATAACAAAGCACCTGTTCTCAAAGTGCTTAAATTCTACTGTGGGAAATAGACCTATAGAGAAACCTTTTTTTCTTCTATTCAAGTTTGCATTGTATTAGGGTCAGGAGAACTATGGCATAACAGCCGCTTCAACCCTATTTTGAAAAAAGGGTGGGTTTGAAATTTATCTGGGTTAATTTTGTTTACATTCATATCATGAGATCTGGAAGGCAAGTGATGGAGAGGCAGAGGACTTTGATGTGAATTAGTCAAGAAACATTCTATAAAACCTCCTACATCTTTTTTTTTTGGGGGGGGGCACATGGTCTGGGAATCGAGCCCGGGTTTCCTACATGGAAGGCGGACATTCTAACCCCTGACCCTACCCTTTCATTTTAACTACAGGAGAAAGCCCAAAATTCTTTGATCTGCCATCAGGACCTGCTACCATCATAGCTTTGATCTACTTTGCCCACCTTCCCATGTTAATGCTGTGTTTTAGCCAAGTTATTTTGCTGCTTACCTCCTGAATACACTATAATATAGGACCTGGCATAGTCCTTGTCTAGCAGCAGGCAATTAGCAAACATTTGGAGCATGAATAAATGAATGAATATAAATGTATACATCTCTTCTTCCATGCTTTTAAACATTATTTTTATTTTTTGCATGGGCAGGCACTGGGAATCGAACCTGGGTCTCTCTCATGGCAGGCGAGAATTCTGCCACTGAGCCACCCACTGCCCTAAACACTATTTTTTGCAACATTTGACGCTAATAATATCCTAAGTCCAAATTCCTGGGAGAGGGAGCCTGGATGGCCTGGCCTACACCAGGTGTCCTTTGCCCAGCCAGCTGTGCCCGTGAAGTCAGAATCCAGGGCGTGGTGCTTACTCAGCAAGGATTCTGTGCCCATTCTCTGGGAAGAGGGTCATGGGTAAAACATAGCCTGGCACACCTCTGAGCAGCATAAGGAGCAGGGTTTCATGAGAGATTGTACGGGATCAGATATCTGCGAGGAGCTGTAAGGAACAAGGAGTTTGCTGATTTGCTCTTGAAGGCGGGCAGAGGTTGAAGAAGGAGTGGCCAGAATTGGAAGGGGTTACCAAACAAGTGGTGTATTCAGAGGAAAGCCAGGCTTCCATCAGGGCAAATAGGAGGAGAGAGTGTTAGGGGGAAAAGAAAAAGATTGAAGATAAGGAGAAAGAATTTTCATAAGAGAATACATTTCACTTTATTTCTGTTTAAATTACTGGTAATAACATTTTTGTCTGTTATCATTAAGATTAAATATGCATTTATTGAACATACAAAACCAAGGCCACATAGATAACCTTGTTATTTTGTGAACAGCACATTTCAGCTCCAAACAGCAACATTTTATACTTAAGGGAAACAATCCATCTTTAAGTAGGGATTTGCCTGTGTTCCTTGAATGGATGATTGGGTGAAAAGTGGGTGAAAGGGCAAATGATTAAGTTTGTAAAAACAGATAAACCAAGAGTGAGAAATATGTGTATTCGGAAAATGATCACTTTTATATAATTTACTCTCAGGAGAAATATTTGCTATCCTCTATTAGTTTGCTGCCAGAACTTGTGTTTAAATTTAACCCAGGAGAGTTGCCCTAAGTTAGATAAGCACAATTAACAAAGCTTTTTAATTGCGTATTATGTTGCATATTATATGCAATAGTATATTATAGAAGAACTATTGACTAGAGAGACCTGATAAGAGAAATTGTTGCCCTTTTAAACCTCCTATGAATAAGAATGACCTTGCTGTAAAGACATGTGCAAGGAAGGTTGACTGGAAATCAAAGGGAAACCTGTTATCTTTGTTTTTATTTCTGAGTGGAAAGCGAAAGGTAAATATCATGGTCGAATGGAAAAGTAAATTGGATTTTAAATTTTTATGTGTGTTTCCCCAGGTTGAGGAGCTCAGACTTCATTCAGTTGTACAGCTATAATTGACATGACCTCTTAAAATGGAATATATCCACTTGAGAGTTGAACCTTTTAGTGTAGCTATTGGGTTATACTTTTCCATTATGGGATGGTGACTTCATTATATGATGTTTGTTTTATATATATATAGTTACAAAAAACATAACATAACTTATATCTATGTATATACACTTATGACTTAAATTATTCTTACTTCTTTTGTTCCTAAAACATTCTGGAAGTATGCATTTATTTAGAAGGGATAATGCTATTGTTAGTACTCTCCATTGTATTGAAAAGTGCATTTTAAAATGAGGTAAATGTAAGTGAATTTCTAACCAATTTTAAATCTCGTTTTTTCCGCTGATTTAAAGCTTTAAGGGAATGTATTCCCAGAAATAAGTTATGTGAATATTTGGAGAAACCTTCAAGATCTGGCCACCCACTGGCTACGTGGTGTGCCCCCACAGCATGCCGTGTGCCCTCCCTGCCTGGCAGCTGGTTTCCATGTTGGAAACTCCAGATGCCGTACCCCCAGCTCCTGGTATTTCCTCTTCTTTTAAACATATATGAGCTGTGATATAATAATTTTCCAGGAGGGCCTGTAGTATAGTCTACACTGGGTTCCTGAAGTAACAAAGAAGCAGTTCCCTGTTTCATCAGATTCATAAAAAGAGGCACTTGGGGGTAAGTGGATAAAGCACAGAACTCGTAGGTAGGCTGGATTCTTGCTTTGTTTGGCTCTATGCTCCGTAATTCACTTATCTGAATCCCAAGTCTTTTTGTTTGTGAGAGAGAAGATGATCTTTATCTTTTTGTGCTTCTGTGAATCTAATTCAAAGTCTGAATTACTAAGACAAAGTGAGCATTCATGTACTATTATTTTCCTCCCACTTTTCATAATATCCAAGTGAAAATGCACCTGGCTGAAAATAATTGCAAAGTATAGGATGTCTTCTAATGCAAAGTCTCCTGCCTCAGCCATCCCCACCCTTCTCAACTCCAAGTTCACTTCCCAGGGGATACCACTCATCACAGTTTCTGTATTTAGTTCTTTTAGTGATTAACACCCTATCTTTAATAATAAGCTTATGCGACATTTTCTTTGTGATCAATTCTAGACATTATCTCTTCCCTACCCACCTCTTACTAGGTTTAAAGTGAAGAAAAATGATTCAGCAGACATTCCTGATAGAGTGGGATCCACGGGGCTCTTTCTTTAGGAGTCTTACTCTCTGTGGATCTCATTTGAACAAAGAGCTTTAGCTTCAGTCAAAGGAAAACCAGGTATTAGATAAGAGGTTGGGTTTAATTGCTCAAGCTCAAATTGGGCCTGAGTTTTTACATTTGAGTTCTTTTATATTTTCCTGTTGGAGTATATTTATTTTAAGTGAAACAAAATGAAACAAAAATTGAATCTAAACTACTATATGCCACTTTCAGAAAGAGGAAAAATATCTCTTCTGATGGTTAATCATTTTTTAAAAATACCACCTACAGGTTAGATGCTTTATTTTTCAATCTTCAATACCAGCAAACTGCTATGAAGTGTCAATTTGTGTTTATTTGTGGTGCTAGTTTGATTTGGTTTGCAGCTTTCCCCTTCCAGAAAATTGCAGTTGATTATCCAGAGACACAAGAGACAAAACAATATTGAAGAAACCATTACTGTTTCTTGGAAACACAGCATTTCTTCAATTCAGATTTTTTTTTGGTTTCTTCAATTCAGATTTTTTTTGGAAATGCTGTTAAGTAAATGATTTTGACTTATAATTTGGAGAACTTCTTTATCATCCATGAAAGCTGTGAAATATGTTTTATAAAGGTTTTCACATTTATGGTGACCAGTTGGAGTCCCGCTGGCCCCCGATGAACTAATCACATATCTGCTGCCATGGCTAACTAACCATGTTAGATGTCTCACTAAAATGGAGACAGGAAACCCTGATGCTAATGGAGTTTCATATTTAATTAACATACATAGATAGAGATATACACCATAGCCACTGATAAATATACTAAAGGCATAGCCTTGATTAAAGGCTTAGCTTAAAAGGAGATATTAAGAGATATTTCTGTAAGTGGGGTGCACAAAATTGTTAGTGGGGTGAAGAGAAATGTAGAATGGGATCAGCGTTTGCAGCTCTTTCTGGAGACTTTCTCTTGCTTTGTTGGCTTCATGATCCTACTCTTTCCTGGTTCTCTTGCTCTGCCACATAGATCCTTTTTTGTTTTTTTTTACTGCATTATTACTCCCTATGTGTCTCTAATAGGCTTTTGGTAAGATTGCATCCTTCATCTACTACTTTTCTACTTCTGAGGTTTCAAGCATCACTTGTTCACAGACAACTCTCAAATCTGTCTCTAACCCTGACTCTGTCCTGAATTTCAGGTATGCCCACTGAACAATTCCTGCATGGATGTCCTGGACATATCTCAAACTTGGACCAAAATCATCATCCTTCACTGTCTTACTCAAATTGTTTTCCCAAAGCCCCTTAGTTAGGTTATAGGGTTATAGCCTCTCTCCCTATTCTCGTACCCAACCCGGAAACCTGATACTCAGGCTGTGTATCTGCCTGGCTCTCAGAGTTCTATTCATTCTGCTTCTACATTTTGCAGATCTTTGTGCTTCTCTCCTAAGTCAAGTCTTATTGTCCTGTTTCTAGACTGTAGAAATATCTTTATAATTGGGTTCTCAGTCACCAGCATCTCTAATCCTCCATATTTTAATTTTACTTTTGGCCAGAGGTATTTTACTTAATCGAAGTCCTGGCCATGGCATTTACCTGCTCAAAACTCCTCAGTTAGATCCCTAGTGATTATCAGAATATAACCAAAACTTCATAGCCTGACATTCTGCTGCTTTTTCTTCTTATACCACCGGGCTGCACTCAATACAGTATCTCTGGTATACTCAATATAGTGTCTCCATGGAATCAGGTACATGGTAAAAGCCCGATAAATATTTCATGAATGAATGAATAAATGAATAATTGAGTGAATAAATGAATGCCCCGCTCAACAGGTATTGAGTATGCCAGAGATTTGCATATCTCATGCTGCCAGGAAAGCTGTTTCCCTCCTTCTAAAACAGGTAAAACCCTATTCAATATGTCATTTTCATGATGTTTTTCATGACTATCACCGTTTCAGTAAGTTTCCTTCTAACTTGTGATTCTGAAATATTTGATTCATAGCATAGTTAATGTGTATCTTCGGTATTTTTGTGCATGTGATGGAGTCTCCAGGACTGGAAGCCTTGGTGGCAATGAAGACCCAGCCCCTCCCACAAAGCCTGGCACTCAGCAGGAAATCAGTCCACCTTCGACGACGGGCTTCCAAGCACCACCACTTTCTTTCAGGGTCTCATGATATTTCTCCTCATGTTCTCTAATAGCTTCTTAAGTGTGTCGCCACCTCCATCCTCTCATTCTAAACTAGTCACGTCACAGCCTGTCTAGAGTAATCCTTTTGTTCTGATGGTGAAAAGTTTGCAGAAATGTTAGAGCATACATTAAATGGGACAAGGCCTCCTAATTTAGAGGCCATTACCTCCACTCTCCTATTTTTTGGTGACTCTGATTGTTTCTGAGTTTTACGTACCTGAGTTTGAAAATTAATAGAATATCATTTTGTGGAGTAGGTGGGGCCTTTCAATAAATTTTAGCTGCCTAGCCACTTCACATTATTTGCACTTTGAGAATAAATATGGCGTCTTGGAAACTACCTGTATTGGATCAAATAAATATAATTATTGCAGTTTAACTCAGTCGTGTGCATGAGCAGGTAAAGTCTAGATGTGGATAAAGTAAATGACTTGACTTTGTGAAGAGAGCTGTAGTTTGGAAAACAGCTACATAAGTTTTAAACTTAAGAGAGAGGGAGGAAATGCCGGGAAACATCTGTCTAACCAAAGCATTTCTGCTGCTGCTGCAGATGTCACTGTTAATTGGAACTACTTGTTTCTTCAGTTACTTTCATAGTGTTTTGGGGTGTAGTGTTGCCTTGATATTGTTTAAATCGATCGCTGCCGCCAGTGACTGGACAACCTAGGGCGTTTCAGTGGGCATCTTGTGTCCTGTGTTGGTAGGCATTTCTCCTGGGATTATAACCTTCTGTTCAAAGCTGGAGCTACTTTGGTAAGAAAAATGTGGTCGTAATAATGTTTGCCAGTCACCTGCGGCTTGCAAAGTACTTAATGCTTATTAACTCATTAATCCTCTCCATGAACCCCTGTGAGGAAGGTAAATGTCAAGTAGCATTATTCCTCCTTCTGAACGCTGGGAATTTGAAGCACCAGACTTGTACAGGATGCTTGGGGCACAGCTGTGCCAAAGCCTGAGACAGGAATCCTCCATTTAGCAACTTTATTGTTGCTTCCTTTTCTTCCCCCTGTAACTCCCAGGCAGCCTTCTTCTCTAGGCCATCAATCAGAAGTTTTTATTGGGTAAATCTAGCAGGGGGCATGGATGAAAAACAAAACATTGGGAACAAGAGCACCTGCTGGGTTGAGTGGGGGGTGGATGGTTATAACATCAAGGCCATGCATGATCCTGGGGATTTTCCATATTCAACATGTTTAGTAGTCGTTTGAGTTTTCATTTTATCCATGGGGCAGTGATTTGCTTAACCAACTGCTTTCCTCTTAATCTAACCCTCAGAAAGCGTATATGTAGCACACAACTGCAGACAACATCATGGCAGGTGCTCTTTCAAGGGACCCAATCTTGGGCTTCTGGAAAGTTCTGTCCTTCTCTAGGCCTAAGTCTGGATGGTAGTAATGCATCCTAGTTGAAGACTGATATTGGATACTTAGGGCTCAAACTGGGATCCTATTCTTATGTCTAGTTAAGAGCCTCATTTATTTCTCTTTTTCTATGAGATAGGAGGGATTTCTGGAGATTTGTTCAGCTATAGAGCCTGACTTCTAATCACATACTTCTCAGATAACCATATTGCCACCTTATTATTTTCCTAATTAAGTAAGCAAAGCCCGAGGGCATTAGACTGTTTGTGTGTGCATTTATTCATTTAGCGAGTACTTTTTTTGCTATCTGTTATGTGGCAATGACATGCTGAGCACTTGGGGATATTGAGGCTTGACCAGACTTCTGAGAGGAGAGAGCAGGTAGGTCATTCATCCCCAGACCTCCTCTTCATAAAGAGTCTCAAATTTAGATTCTTGATGTTGTTTCCGAATGAATACACACACACACATATAATATCATACTTTGTAAACAAGGGTAGTTTGTGACTATAAACAATTAAAATATATGAGAGTTTTGATAATCTTGCTTTGGCATTTCTTAATTTTCTAACATATTAAGAGTTTCAATACTGGAAATAATCTGGGTCCTTACCACTTCTAGAGTGTGTAGAAATGGCTCAGGCACTTATTAGCCCATGCGCGATTGGGCTTCCTTCCTCTAAGGAAGAAAGAAGGTTATATGCTAGGACAAGAAAGCATCTCCTTGAAGTTTTCATGTAAATATAAAGGTTAGCAAGACACAAAGGAATGGAGATTTCCTAGTGCCGCCCACTCATGTGTCAGTTTAGAGAAAGACACGGGAAGGAGTGGGGACATCCTGAAGCCCCACTGGCAGCTTCTGGCACCGTGAGATGAGGATGGAAGTTTCCGGATCCCAGTGTGCTCTGTTCTTTCCTTGAGGAATGGGGCCCGCAACCAAACGATGTGTTTTACCTCACCCCGTGGGCCTCCTGTATCCCTCCCCAGGACACAGGCTGATTTCTCTTGGTTTCTTTTTGAAAAATTGGGTATATCCTGGTTTTAAACTTTTTGCCAGTGTCTTTTGGCTATGCTAGTCCATTGTTCCTACTAGCAGTCGGGGTTGACCCACATCAGGAACAGAAAGTTTGGTTTTAATCAGAATGAGGTTTGCGTTGTGAGCTTTGAGCTTTGCCCTCCTGCCCGGAGCTGCGCGCTCGGGGCTGTGCCGCCTGTCGGTGCGGGCATTGCCAGGGTGCGGTCAGGTGGGTGCACAGTGGGCAGCGCTTGGATTTAGAGCCAGCAACCAGGTTTCTGCAGTAAACCCCAACTCAGTGAGTAAGGTGTGGGGGGAACACCTGTATACACACACACACACACACACACAACAAATAACTTCTTCCCCTCCCCAACCCAAAGACAAACTAGGCCAAAAATGACTATCTGCTTTATCCTGTTCTTAGTACTTTTTTCCTTCGAGTTCTGCACCAGTGCGAAAAGACCAAAGTATAACTCCGTATTTTCCCTGGTGTTCCAGAATTACCTTTGAGCTGCCTCGTGGATAGCAGCACTTGATGTGCCAAAGGCTTTTCAAACTCGAAATGCCAAGACTCAACTTAACATTTCCCCCTAGAAACCTGCTCTTCTTCCCCCACCTTCTTAATGCGCCACGAGGCTTCCAAGCAAGAAACCTTGGATTCATCTATACTCCTCTCTCACACCCAGAGTTCTGTCAGCTCTGCCACCTCGGTGTCTGTGAATCCAGTGACTGCTTCCACGGTACCTCCCTCGTTCAGATCAGAGTGTGCCAGCTGTCCTGCTTACACAGCGCCACACTCTGAGGCCCGGTGTCGCCTGCACATCCTGGCCGTGGCCTGCCAGGCTTGGGCGCCCCCTGTGTGACCCTGGCCTCACGGGCATGCTCTCGAATGCCTCTGCGTATTTGCTTCTATCAGTCTCACCACCCGAAATATTCTTTCCCTTTCTTTATTAACCAACTGGTCACATCCTGCTCTTCCTTCCAGATTCAGCTCAACGCTGTCCACTCTTATCAGGTCTCTGGAGGCCGCCCAGGGTGTGGGTTGCTTCCTTCTTTCGCCTGGAGTGTCGTTTACAACATGCGCTTCGGAATTAGAACAAATGTCTCTTCAAGTCCTCTTCCACTCTGGAGCTCATCCACCTCCTCCATGACATAATGCAGTGCTGACTTCATAGAATTATCGAGAACAGTCAACAAAATGACACTAGTTCCCAATTTATGTTAGTTTCCTTTCCGCAGCAGATTTTACGTAGGTAAAAATGAATAGTGATTAAAAGAATATGGCCCTGCATCCTGGTCATGTGGCTTTAAATCCCAGCCCCACCACTTACTTGCATTGATGACTTTGATCAATTAATTTGCTTGAGCAAATTATTCTCCTTTTAGTATAATAACAGTACCTGCTTCATAGGGTGCTTGGGAATATTCCATGAGGTACATGTAAAGTTCTTACAGTGGTCCTTGGCACATGGCAAGCACATAAGGGGGTGTTGACAGTAAGTATGTTTTTTGCTCCTGCAATATTGTGTCATAATTATTTGGTTGCATGGTTCTTTCTCTCTTAGCTTAAGGATTCCTGAAAGGATCCGAGTGTGTCTTGCTCACGCTTGTATCCTCAGCTACTACCATGAGACTCAGTGTAAGCCTCCAGAAGTTGTTTCTTTGAATGGATAAAGCCAAGAGCATCTCATCTGAAGCTTTACGTCTGTACCATATGGTTGATGACATAGATTGGGGCTCCTTCCAGGACACCACCCCATTCCCATAGCCATGTCAGTCACCCTTTAAGATCCATTTCAAAACAGGCTCCTCCAAGAGGCTTTCCCCAGTGTAACCCCAAGTCCATTCAGAGTGCTCCCTTAGATCTCAATTCCTGCTGCTTTACTGGTTTCTGAAAAATTATTATTTTTATTTTTACTTTTATTTTGCATGTGTTTCTTCAGTGGGATTGTAGACGCGCAGTGACAGGTTCTGCTTCTTCCTGTGGCCTGTGATTGACCGTCACACCACCGACAGAGCCACACTTGCTGTGGGTGTATCTAATAACTCGTGCTCCCTGGGCAGGCTGCCTGTCATGGCAGCATCTGTCTTTTTCCCTTCTTCTTCTCTTCCTTTTCCCTCCAAGGGCTCCTCCAGCTTGAATGAACATCATTGATTCCTGCTTTAGACTCAGGAACTCCCGTTCCTGCCCCGAACCACCAAGTCTATCGATTTCAAGGCCCGTTCTCTCCTCCTTCCTCACTGTGGCAGGCATGAATGATTTTTGACATTTCTTCCCCATCCCCTCCACCCTTCTCATTTTGGCTAGGTTGACTGCAGTGATACTGGATGCCAGGACATATTTATCTGCCTCCATTGTTACATCATATATTTAAAAAAATAAGCATGTCTCTGATCTCATGTCTGAGATGCCCTCTAGAGGTTTCTGAGCAGGAAAGATAATAGGACAGAGATAAAATGTGTTGAAACATTGTTACCCAACAGAACTCCTGGCAGCAGCATATTTTGGAAATCTTAAGTTAGTAGGGCTAAATTCTGTTGTAAAGATGCTCAGAGAGCTTGAAGCAAATGAAAGTTTGGGATTGAATTCCAAATAAAATAAGATTGTGGCTTTGCTTTGTTTCAATCACATTTTTCCATTGTTTGCAGTCAAACCCCAGAGTTTAAAATGGTAACTTGACTGGAAAGAAGACAGAAACCAAATAAGCATTTCTCTAGTCCAAACTGATTGACTAATAGAAAGAAATGTAAGCATACTCCACCTGCATTTACATAATTTTAGTGGCATTCATTTTCTTAGCAAAGAAATTTAAACAATTGGATTTAATGGAAGAGAAATTATTTATAATTTTCCCCTGAATCTGCCCCTAATTTTTGTACTGAAACAGATTGTTCAGGTATATTTTCCAATGACTGATTCTTTCTGCACTCTTCAGATAGAAAAAAAAAAATAGACAAACACCAACCAATGTTTCCTTCAGTTAGTTCCATAAATTCTGATCTTCTTTTAGTTCATTCCCCAGATTCTGAGATTCTGACTATTGACTGGGTCTCTGGGCCTTTCTCTTTTTCCCAAAACCTTGCTCACCTCCCTCTGGGACGGAGCAGTTTCCTTCTTGAGGATGTTGGACTTTTGACTCCATTCTATTCCAGTCGCAAATCCAGCTGTCACTGCCTCCATCACATCTGCCTGACCTCCCCAAATAATGACTTCTCCTATGTGTCCATTGAGTGACCAACCCCCTGGTTAAGAAAAAAATGATCCTAAAATAGATGATCCAAAGTGACCCTTCTTGTCAGAATTCTAAGATTGGCACTCCATACCTCTGCCTGTCTTTCCCATTCCCCAGATAAATTAAAATGTAGATGAAGAGCTAAATCGAACTGCATATGAAAATAATCATGGTCCATTTAAATTAGATGATTCCTCAGTTAAGGGTCTGTATTTTAAGAGGAACATTTTGCACATGGGATTTACATTCTCCCTTTTAAGATTGAAGGCTAAATTGTTATAAAGTCCAATTTTCAGCTAAGCACTTGAACTCATGTAAAGAAATGCCTAGTTTTGGGGTATGGTCCACCCGTGCATGCAGCAGGGTGGATGCAGCCTGAAGGGATGAGGTGAGTGAAGTTAAGGATGGAATTCACACTGACCTCAGTCTCTGCAAAATGGACAATGTTTGTTAGTTCTTGCCCCTTTGTGTTAATCTCTCCATCAGAATCAATGCTGTTGGGAGGCAAAGCAGCCTGACAATGTAAGATTAATAGGAGAAAGCTTCCTAAGGGTGATGACTCTACTCTGGAATTACATGTTGAAATAACTGTAGACATAGAGTAGTACGAAGAGATGCATTTAGGATTCATAGAAATGACAATTAGGAAAGACAATTAGGATGCATAGAAATGTTTTTCCATGGAAGACGCTGGCTGATTATAACCAAGTGCCTACTGGTCAGTAAGAAGGAGTGCTACATGTAGTGGAAAGAGCCCTGGGCTGGAAGTTTAGATATGCCTGTGTTTTAGGCTCTGCCAAACAGTCAGCTTGCTGTGATTTTGGGTAAATCCCATAATAATGATAATATCATGTATTAGGCACATACTGAGCATTCTGTTAGGCATTTTATCTGTTCCAATGATCTATACTGTAATAAACTATCTAAAGCTTAGTAGCTTTAGAAAACACACACACACCATGGTTTCTCATTCTCACAATTCTTGGGGTTGATGTGCTTAGCTGGGCACATCATGTGCTTATTTGGGGTTTGCATCTGAGGGGTGCTTTACCCAGCTGAGGGGCTGGGTCAGCCAAAGTTTTGAGCAGCTGTGCAGTCTCCCCATGCAGTTAGTGTGGGCTTCCTCACAGTGTGAGGTCTCAGATAATTGGACTTTTTACACCCGTCTTCCAAGAGACTGTAAGTGGAAGCTGCCAGTGTCTTATGGTCTAGGCATGATGTCTGTCACCTCCTCCATTGGTCAAAGCAGCAGCAGAATCCCCCAGGTTAACGAGGAGGGGAAATAGACCCAGTCTCTCAGTGGGAGAAACGTCAAAGAATGAGTGGCCATCTTTACTCCACTACATTATTTAATGCTTCTGTTAAAAATTTTAAGAATGTTCTTCTTCTCCAGGTATCTGTTTGGTAAAAGGTTTCTACAAGAAACTGTCAAATGATGATTAAATATATATCAACTTTATCATTGCAAAAACTGTAGCAAAAGCTACCACTTGTCCCAGGCTAAATGGGGGCTCTCTACTTCCTTTTTCTTGACTAAAAAGCAGGTGGGCCCTAGAGCCTGGTTGGCCCATCAAGGCACATGTCTTGTCTGGAACTGAGAGCAGAAGGCTGGCTGCACCTGCTGGGGGATGGAAACAGGTCCAGAGGCCAGGAGAGGCGGGGCTCTGGCGTGCTTTTCAGGCGCTCACTGGTAATGTGGTTCAGTCTGATTGGTCGCCCCTCCTTCTGTGGTGGGGAACTACTGAGTGGTGCAGAGATGGACCCACAGCTTCCTTTCGGTCCCACCCTTTCTTGAGAAGTGGAGCCAAAGGCCCCAATTTCATGTGCACATGAAGGAAAGCGAGAATGCTTTGGGTCTTCTGCTCCTCTACCACATCCCCAATCCCAGGCATGATGAAGTGTTACCAGCTGTCTTTTGCAGTGGGAGAAAACTGAGACTCAGAATAGATTAATGAGGTCCCCAAAGTCACAAGCTGAATGAAACAGAGCCCATCAACCCAGGACAGCATCCGCTCTCTTTCAACATCTCTGAAACGGAGCCAGTAGATGTGTGGCGACCTCAACTTGTCTGCCCCTCTCTCACGCCCCCCTCCCTCACGCTCCTCCCTAAGACCCTCCCTTCTTTCTTTTTCTCGATATCGCTATTGCTGACATAGTCTACTTCATGTGAGAACTTTCAAATATAACTTAGATTGTTTGTACACGAGATGTGCTGCTCGGTGTCCTGTGGTACTCAGAGAATACCTGCTGCTGCCAGAATGTCCCGTTAAGGAAGCTTGAGCGTGTGGGCTGCCCCTTAGGTGCTCACTCCTGGCTTTAAGGTCCAGGCAGTAAGGTCCAGGCCCGTGGCCGAGGTTCTCCTGACAGGTGCTGTTTTGCAGCTGTGGGCGGATGGTGCGCTCTGTGGGAGGTGGCAGGGGTCACGGGGGACAGGTGGGCTGGTGGCTATCCCAGGTGAATTGTTCCTGGCTTCACTGCTGTTTTCTGTGATCGCTCTGCTCCAGAGATTAGACAAAGGACAATTGCTTTTCTTGCTAGTAGAAAATATCAAAATAGTTGCCCGGCTCTTGGGCAGATCAGCACACCCTGCGCCTGCAGTTGGGGTTCCGTCATCTGAAGGGTCAGGTGGCTGGGCTGGGCTGTGACTGCTGCGTGTGACCCCTCCAGGACTTTTGGGGGGAGAAAGGAGGGAGACGCTCTCCTTTCATCCTTCAGATCCATCATTTACAATTTTGTCAAGAATTAGAAGGGATTCTGAAAGCGCAGAAAGGTATACACTGTAGTTTGTGGTATATTAACAATGTGTGCTGAAGAAACAACAAAACATGTTATAAGCTTAATGATAGAAGAGACTTTTTTTGAGGCACTGCTGTAAGGGTTTTGTGTGTTTTATCATATTTGAGACTCAGAACCTCCCTCTGAGCTACTATTATTGTCCCCATTTCATAGATGAGGAGACTGAGGCACAGAGAGGCTAAGTGACTTGCCTAAGGTCAATAGTAATAAGCATCAGAACTCAGATGTGAACTCAGGCAATATGGCTGTAGAGCCTGCGTTCTAAATAACTCTACCTCTAAATTCATCAGCAGCCTTTTTCTTTAAAATGTTTTATTAATCTTATTTTTGTTTTAGTATCTTCAAAGTCTGAAGAGTGTATAAGGAAGCCGAGGGACACATCTAATATGCAAGCTCTCTTATATGCATTGTGTACGGTTAGACAGTACATTGGAGTGGGAAGGGATTTTCGATACAGCTCATTTCAGTTTCCCACCCAGTGCAGGGGTCCCCAGAGAATCATCATTCAGCTTGGCTTGAACTCTAAGGTCAGGTGAATAAAAATACTAACGGCCAACATAAGAGTTCATGCTAATAATTGCTGTAACTATGGAAACAAAACTAGAATACAAAAGACAGAAAAGCTTCCTAAAGGGGAAATTTTTTAAACAACAAGGTAGTGACTTGGGTTTGGGAACCCAAATAAATTGACAGTGGCTGAATAATGGAGGAGGGTGGGATGAAAGGAGTACAAGCACTAGATTCCTGACCCCCTCTAGTCTGTTTTTTTGTTTTGATTATTTTAAATACAATTTTTGTGTTTGTTGAAAGCTCCATGATAACCATTAGTATAGTTAAAAATAGGATGCCTGCCTTCTAAATTGATGCCAAATATAAAATACAGCCTGTACAGAAAAAAATAGTAGAAAAGAAACAGCAAGGAAGCTAGAAAAAAAAAAAAAAACATAGCAGGGATCCTGAAAGTGTTAGCATATGACAAATACATAGGTTTAAATCCTTCCATCAAAACATAAGATGTTTCAAAGTGCATTAAAATGCAGTATGGGGTGATTTGCATTCATTATCTGATGAATAACAATATTCTAGCGGATTATCTCACTTTTAGTTCTTTTATTGATTAATATCTTCTCTGATTACCTAAGTTCCTTGAAGGCAGGCTTTATAGCTCTCTTCCTTTGGTATTGCCAGTGTTTGGTTGCTGTATGGTTGATACTCAGAAATGTGTTAAATGATTTAATGAATAAAGCAACAATCACTGGGTAACAATATGATGAAAAAATGGTATTTAATGAGGAAGTATTATCCACAAGAAAATGGAGGGTTTTACATTGGTAAGTGGTATAACTGATAGTGAAGACATATAGATTTAACATTCATATACCAAAGAGCGTGCTGTAGAAAAATGGTGCAAAAACTGCTAGAAATACAAAGATAATTGTTGGTAAGAATATGGGCTTGTGATCAGTCATACTGGATTTGAATCTCTGCTATTTATTACCTTGGGCAAATCATTTATCCTTTCTGAGCCTCATTTTCATCACCTGCAAAAATGGGAGTAACTTCATGTTGTGAGGATTAAGTGAGGGAATACTAAAGTCAGTTTCCTTCTACACCAGGTCCTTTAACTGGGAAGGGAGTGACAGCGCCTTGTTCTCAGCGGTTATTCTGTAGTTGGTCAACACATGTGCTGAGGGCAGGCACCTGGTCACTCTCACAGTTTCCCAGGGCTAGTCAAGGATCTAGGTAAAGTGGACATTAGGATACCTGCTGAATATTGATTTAAATACTCACTTTAAAGAGAACTGCATTATTTAATCTATAGTTGCTTGCTTAGTGACAGAGATCTGATAATATGGATTACAAAATAAGGGTTTGGTGGGCAACGGTGGCTTAGTGGCAGAGTTCTTGCCTGCCATTACGGAGACCCGGGTTCAATCCCTGGTGCCTGCCCGTTTAAAAAAAAAATAGGAATTTATTTTCTTACATAATAGTCCAGAGATGCAATTCAGAGGTGGCTTCATGAAATTATCAGGAACTCACGTTTCTTCTCTCCTTTAGTTTCACCAACATCAGACTTTCCTTTTACCCTCAAGGCCACAAACTGGCTGCTAAAACTGAAGGAGAAAGGCACTGGTAAAAGACACTTCTGCAGCCTAAGGCATTTCCCTTTAGAAGCTCTCCTGGAATCCCCACCTACCTCCTATCCCCAGTTCCCTAAAAGGAAAACAGAGAAATGCTTGTGCCCACGCATATGTATGTGTGTGTGTGTGTGTGTGTGTTTTAGCTGGGTATTTTGCCACCCCAAATGAAATAGAGATTCTAATGTTAGGAAATAAAGGGAGAATTGACATTGGAAAGGCAATAGGCTGTGTCTGTCATAAAGACTGTTGGTTTTCTTGGACAGAAACTTTATGCCTCTCATGTATTTCTTTGTTTGCCTCCTCAGGGGGTTACTCTCACTGGGCAGAGCCAGAGAATGAGGTCTGGGATGACCCACAGTGTTTTTTCTTCTGGGGATTCTACCTGGTATAGTTTCTCTGCGAGACTGAGCTTAGAGGTCACAGGGCGATTCCAGGTGGCTAGGGATTATTAGTTTATTTGACTGGTTAAAAGATGTACATGAGACAGAATTCAGCAAGTACAGAAGAGATACAAGTGAAAAGTGATTTTTGCTTTCACCCTGGCACTCAGTCATCCAACCCCTTTCCTAGAAGCAACCATCTAGTAATTAGGATATTACTAATCCCTGTCAGGTTTTTGTAGAGACTTCTACATATGTATGCATATATGTATATGTAGTCTACTTTATTCTTTAAGCCAATGAAACCATACCAGACACACTGTTCTGCATATTATCTCATTCAACAAAATTTATTGGGTAACTTTCTAACTCATTCTTAGGAAGCTGCCTCGTTTTGAAAGCTATTATGTCACTGTATGGATATACCATTATTTATTCCCTTTAAGAGCTAGCATAGATGAAGAAGTAGAACTTCCGGGAAGACAGTTGACAAGGGTAGCTAGAGATTAGCCCTGCTCCACAGAAAAGTTAGAGAAGGGACAGGAGGGTGACAGAGGCAGGCATTCGGGAGTGTGGCTGACCTGGGGGAGCCTTCTGTACCACATGTAGCAGCCCTGGTTGTAGAGGCCGAGGAACTGAGAGGCAGAAAGCTGGAGCCCGGCACAGAGCTGCAGAGCCGTAGAGCCCACAGGAGTGCCTGGATGGGAGCCTGGGATGAGAAATAAGTCAGGCCGCGTTCCTTGGGCGCGCTACCCTCACCAGCGCAGCCCTGTGACCAGCGACTCACCCCATACCCCATGTGCCTGAACCCCGTCACCCGCTCCCATTCCCCACGCTCCAGGTGCCCCCACCCCTCC
>PVIY010030050.1:0-31393 GCA_004026745.1 Myrmecophaga tridactyla
ACTGGGTCTCCGGCATGGGAGGCAAGAATTCTGCCACTGAGCCACAGTCACACTACCCCAGTTGTGGGCTATTTTTATCTCTATTTTCCAGTTCCCCCTTCTGTATAAGGCCAAAGTCAGGAGACAGACATTAATCCATGATAACCACATTTACCATTGTCAAAATTTTGCTGATCAGATGGTTGTCCATAACTTGTCTGGTCTGGGCCTAGAGTTAGTCCCTCCCATTCTTTTTGTCGCAGGATAAATTGTCTAATTTTCTGATGTGACAATGGCTGTGTCACATTTAGGCTCTAAATAGATGCACGGACTAACTGCAGCACATGTAAATATGGTTATTAGTCCTTTTAATAGGCCTCAAAGCAAGAGAACTAGATTAGCAAATTCAGACAAGGTAAACATGTTCTCAAACCCATCTGAGTTTCTACTGAAAGTGAGTTTTCCTTTGATCCTAATCCCAGATTCTTCTATTTGACCCAAGGTATTTACATAAGTACATCAAGAAGTGTTTGGTTCAACTACCCCTCCCCATTTTGGCTAACATGAGTCAATAAAGGACTGTGTGATGTCCCTAACAGCTTAGGTCAATGAATTTACACTATGTTCTTGGGCTTCCAGAGTGGTAGTTGTGTTTTCATTAGTAGTCCCCTAGAAGGGCACAAACCCTATTGATGATATAAGTATCATTTTTCTCAACAGGAGTAACACATCATTTGGTGGACAGATTCCTTAAGAAGGTTTAAATAGTTCCTGCAAAGCAGGCCAGATTATCTCTGAAGAGAATGTACTGACTATTGGAGCAAGGATAGTTTCCATATTACTTCACGCTCCTTGTAGGTTGCATCTTGCTCATAGTACTGTAATGATGTCAGGAGAAGTCAAGTTTCAATTTTTACAAGACTGAACTTTGGAATTAATTATATAAGGGATGCTTAAGGACCAGAAGGAAACTAGAATCTGTCTTTTGAAATGTTCAAGGAAAAGATATTAAACTTTTTCACCAGATAGGTGGGTATAGAGAGTTTGCAAATAAAATTTAATAATAATAATAATAATAAAGATGAGCATAGGCTATCAAAATTAACAGAACAGATTAGGAGAGCATATTGATTGGTTACTAGGAGCTGTCAAAGCACAATAATAGGGAAGATAAGTATAGAGCAAATGGAAGAAAAATGTAATGGAGAATCAAATAATTAATTGCATTTAATTGTCTTGGGTATCATCAGCCATCAACCAAAAATGGTTGCTCTATGTGAAAGCTATCAGCTCTCTTATACCTCTGGAGGATACCTAAGAATCCTTACCTTGAGGAATTGATGCCCAGAGTACCTGGCCACATGCCCTCCATTTTTTCCTGACCATGTCTAATCAGAATATTTTTACTGGATCAGGAGATATATAATTAGGTATACAACCCTGAAAAGTATCTACAAATTGTGAATCACAATTTTTCAACAAGGACACAAGGAGTCATTGAAAATTAATTGTCCCATTCTAAACAGGAAAGGAATGGATGGAATTACCCATTTTATCATTACTTAGAATTGTTTTACACTCTAGTATTGCCTCTCATTTTTGCTAATCCAGTAAGGATAATATGGCATTTCATACTAGATTTATTATTTCCTTAAATACTCAAGAAGATGAGCAACTCTTCACATGAGTATGGGCCATTTATGCCTTTCCATCTGTTAAATTGCTATTCATTATTTGTCCATTTTTTATTTGCTTATTTTTAAAAGATTCTTATAGTTCTCTAAAAGTTCCTTACCCATTCTTCAGGCAAAACTTTTCTGTCACATACATTACACAAATCTTTCTTTATAGTTTTTATAGTGTTTGGATAAAATCTTCAGTGATAACCCCCTTTTGGTTTCCTTCATTGCCTTCCTGTTTTATTGTGGCAATATCTATATCAATCTTTCTCCCTCTAAGTTTAGGTATTTGTCAATATCAAATCAAATTCACCATTTCGATCACTTTTGAGTGTACAGTCCAGTGCAATGGCATTTGTTCCATTCACATTGTTTTGCTATCACCACATCCATTGCCAAAACTTTTCTTCATCCCAGACAGAAACTTTGTAATAATTAAGCAATAGCTCCTCATTTCCCCTTTCCCAAGGCCCATGATATCTCTAATCTTCTTTCTGTCTCTGTGAGTTTTTTTATTTTATTTTAGATATTTAATATAAGTGGGCTTATACTATATTTGTCTTTATATAACTGGCTTATTTCATTCATCATAATGTTTTTAAGTTTCAACCATGTTGTAGAACATATCAAAAATTCTTTTCTTTTTATGGTTAAACAGTATTCCATTATATGTATATACCATATTTTGTATATCCAGTCCTCTGTTGATGGCTTTGGGTCATTTCCATCTTTGCCTATTGAAGATAATGCTGTTATGAATATTAGTGTACAAGTATCTTTCTGAGTCCTTGTTTTCCATTTCTTTGGGCATATACCTGGAAGTAGAATTGTTGGATAATTCTATGTTTAACTTTTTGAGAAAGCACCTGTTATCTACAGTGATTGTGCCATTTTACATTCCTGCCACCAATAAAGGGTTCTGATTTCTCCTATCCTTGTCAACAGTTATTTCACCATTTTTTCAAAACTAGCCATCTGTGTGGGTGTTAAATGGCATCTCATTGTGGTTTTGATGTGCATATCCCTAATAACTAATGATGTTACCATTTCTTCGTGTGCTATTGATCATTTGTACATATTCTTTAAAGAAAAGTCTATTTAAATACTTTGTGCCTTTTAAAATGGGCTTTTTGTCTTTTTATTGTTGAGTTGTAATCAATTTTATATACTGTGCATATTGAATCCTTATCACATATATTATTTGCAACTACTTTCTCCCATTCTGTATGCTGTTTTTTTTTACTTTTTTTTTTTTAATTTGCATATGGGCAGGAGGCACCAGGGATCGAACTCCAGACCTCCAGCACGGCAGGTCGGAGCTCTGCCTGCTGAGCCACGGCAGCCGCCCCTTTTTTTTTTTTTTTTTTTACTTTCTTAATATGTCCTTTGATGCACAAAAGTTTTTCATTTTGTTGAAGTCCAGTTTATCTATCTTTTCCCTCATGCTTTCAGTATCATATATAAGAATCTATTGCCCAAATCAAATGTCATGAAGATTTGCTCCTATGTTTTCTTCAAGACTTTTATGTTTTTAGCTTTTATAATTAGGGCATTGTTAATTTTTGCATATGATTTGATGTAAGAGTCAAACTTCATTCTTTCACATGTGGAAGTCGAGTTTTCCCAGTACATTTGTTGAAGAAACTGTTCGCTACCCTTTCCCCATCAATAGGCTTTTGATACCCTTGTGGACACTCAATCAGCCCTAGATTTGTGGGTTCACTTCTGGATTTTCAATTCTACCCCATTGGTCTACGTTCGTAAACTTGTACCATACTGCTTTGATTACGGCAGCCTTGCAATAATTTTTGAAATCAACAAACGTGAGACCTCTACCTTTGTTCTTCCTTTCAAGACTCTTCTGTTCATTTGAAAGTACTTTGCAAATTTATATGGTAACCTCATTTTATTTACTGGTATTTTAATTTTTGATTTGTAGATTTTTTAAAAATCAAACTTGCTAGAAGATTAGAATCAACCTTTGTTTTTCTTTATCATTTCTATTGTATTTTTTTGTTTTATTGATTGCACCAGTGTGTTAGTTAGATTCAGTTGTCAACTTGGCCAGGTGAGCATACCTAGTCTTGTTGCTGCGGCCATAAGCCAATGGTACGTGAACCTCATCTGTTACTAATTACATCTGCAGTCGGCTAGGAGGCGTGTCTGCTGCAATGAGTGACATTTGACTTAATTGGCTGGTGCTTAAATGAGAGAATGCAACGTAGTACAGCCTAAGCAGCTCAGCATTCCTCATCTCAGCACTTGCAGCTCAGCCCAGGCCTTTGGAGATGCAGAAAGAAGTCACCCCGGGGAAAGTTGTTGGAACCCAGGGGCCTGGAGAGAAGACCAGCAGAGATCATCCTGTGCCTTCCACGTAAGAAAGAACCTCAGTGGAAAGTTAGCTGCCTTTCCTCTGAAGAACCAACAAAATAAATCCCCTTTTATGAAAAGCCAGTCCTTCTCTGGTGTGTTGCATTCCCGCAGCTAGCAAACCAGAACAACCAGTTATCTTTATTATGTCCTTTCTGTATTCTTTGGGTTTAAGTTGATATTCTTTTGCTGATTTCTTAAAATGGAAGCTAAATTAATTTATTCCAAATTTTCTTATTTTATAATGCATTCAAAAACAATAAATTTTCTGTAACTGGGGCTTTCGTTGAACCTCTTAAATTTTCTTTAGAAATTTTTATGATCCTTTGAATCGAAGTACTTTCTGAATTCCCATGTAGTTTATTCCTTGCCACAAGATATTCCACTGAGATCAGAAAACACTCTGGGGGGATTTCATTCCTTTGAAATCTGTGCGTGTGTGCATTTGCATTATGGCCCCACATATAATGCTGTAATAGTTTCCTGTTGCTGCTGTAACAAATTATCACAAATCCCGGGACTTAAAACCAGAATGGTTTGGAACTGAATCGTGTCACCTAGCTAGCAACAAAGACCCCATCACTGGGGCTATGTGCAGCACTGACAGTTCTTGGCACAAGGTGGTGACCCAATTCTTGAAACCTTTCCTAGTGCTAAAATGAGACGGTGTACAGTGGGAGAGAATGCTTGTTTGGGTGCATAGTATCAAGCTTTGGGACTTACGGAAGTAGTGCATACGGAGATTAGGCATAAGAGGCCATTGCTAAGATTGTCTGATGCTCCATGGAAAGGAAAGGGCAATAAACAGGGAAAAAGTCAGCTATGACTGTTAGAAGGTCTCTTAACTTGAATATAAAGAAGCAATAAAGAAGGATAAACTGAGGGTCAAGCCCAGGATCTAATAATCTCAGTAGCTGAACCTCAAGTAAGATTTATTGCCAAACTAAGGCAGGTCTGTTTGCCAAGGTCAGGGCTCTGGTTGTAAAACAGAGGACACTGGTACATTTCATAGAGATATCTTGGTGGATAACCTTTATAATTTTGATTCTCCAGACTCCTCAGAAGTTTCCGAGTTTGTAGAATTAGCCCATCCCTAATGGGCTACCCAAGAAAATGGAAGATAATACATAAGTTTCCTTCACACACAAGAGAAAAGGCAAGGCGGTTCTCCTATCAGGCGTTTCCCCTACTCCCCCGCAGGACCACAGAGCCCGTGATTAAGGTTAAGACACAATATAACTCAGCTGGGAACATCACAGATAAGAGCAAAAAGGAACTATGTCACCAAAGAATTGCAAGATCCACCCAGCATGCACTCACAGGATCCAGGATGTATATGTAGATCTGGATCTTGCAAATCCTAGATCAAAGGGGCCAGAACACAAAGTGGACAGTGCAGTTAGTTTCCCTGGGATCACTCTCCTGAGACTCAAGATTTAAAACCCTATCCAGGAGCTCCAGAGACGGTGTAAATCCACTACTAAGATGGCTCCTAGAATCATGGGGACCGTCATGGCCCACTCTTAGTGTAAGTTTCATGATTGAAAAGAACCATTATCCATAACAACCACTCATGTAAATATTTTTAAAACTTCAAGCTGAATAATAAACTTGATTATAAAACCTAAAACTGCAAAATCTTTAGATTAAAACACAGGAAAAATCTTTGAGACTTTGTGTTAGGCAAGAAAAATTTTTAATATGACACCAAAATACTGATCCATAAAAATTGAAAAATCTAAATCCAGACTTTAGTTTTGATAAGATTGTCTATAATATTCATGAACACGAACATGTTCCTGCATCACAAAGGAGGAAGCATGATTGCATTTCATCTAAAATAAAGACTGACATATGAAAGTCATGTTAAGAAAATGAAAGATGAGCCATAGAGAGGGGAGAATATTTGCAAATACACACCTGCTAAAGGACTTGCACTCAGAGTATATGAACTCAATAATAAAAAATGGGCAAAATATATGAACAGATACCCAAAGAAGATATAACAGTAACAGGTGGGCATTTGAAAAGATGTTCAACATCATAAGTCATTAGGAAATTGCAAATTAAAACCATAATGAGATTCATAATAGAATGACCAAAACACTGTAAAGGGTTTGGAACAAGTGGAACTTATATTCTGTTAGTGGGATGTATGTAAAATATTACAACTATAATTCTCAAAAATGCAAACAAATACATAGTGATTTTATTATGTATTATTAAATAAATACATAGAGAACAGATCAAGGGTTGGCTGGGAAAAACTTGGATAGGGTGGGGAGGGCCTGGTGGAGAAAGAGATTACAAAGAGACTAGAGAAAACATTTAGAGTGGTGAATATGCTCATTTTCTTGATGGTATTGAGGGTTGCACAGATGAATAGAGATATTCATATTTGTCAATTATATTTGTCAATTGTGCCTCAATAAATTATTTAAAAAAACAAAAACCATAATGGCACAATTTTAAGCAATCAAGAGAAACTATGACTAAATATACGAAAACAAAATACTTCATGAAAAATTTTGGGTTTTGATAAGATGGCCTCTAACACTCATTTTAGTTTTGATAAGATGGCCTCTAACACTCATTTACACCCATGTGTTCCTGCATCTCAAAGGAGGAAGCATGATTTGAGGTTTAAATCTGCAGAGAATTGATCGACTATGAAACTGGATGCCCAACAGTGAGTATTCAACTTTGCAACTATTTTTATTAGGTTTGAACAGTTTTTGTGAGTGCTGTGGTTACAAAATCCCACAGATCGAAGCAATCTACCTTAATCCTATTTTTCCTATCAGATGCATTATTTCGTGTGTACGTTTCTTTTTTTCATAAAATACATATTTGTTGTTATATCAAAAATACCTGTACACAGAGTTACTAATAAGATATCCTTTTTGATCAAAACAGTTTTGCACTTACATTTATCTCCCTATCCTGGGTAAAAATCACTAATAGGCTGTTTCTCATGCAAAAGACAAAAATCCATCCTCTCAGATAAGTCCATACTCTGGTATGCCACAAATCAACACCCCCAGACATTTTTGAACAGGGTTTATGACTACATGAATATACAAAAATCCTGGAAGGATAAATACAATAAGTTTATGTCATGACCTATAAGTATCTGCAGTTTATTGAAAGTTTTTTTTAAAAAATCTCCCTAATTCATCTTCTCAGGCTCATATATTGTATACTTAAAAGTTTGCAATCCTCATTTGACTTTACTTTAAATTTTTATAAACAGGTAATTGACCAATAGTGAAATCTGAGCATTTTGCTAGATAGATAAATTGCATTTTCTTAAGGAGATTATTTATCACCCAAGAAGGTGGTAGTTTTTGCCTGTCCTCTGATGAATATTCAGCAATATGAGAATAATAGTAGGTGCTTGAAAATATTTATTAAAGAATGAATTGTTATTTCAGAAGATAGCAATTTTCTTAGGTAGGTCAAGTCTCAGAATATAAGAAAGTATTAGGAAAAACAATGCATATATCCTTAAAGTTTTCAATTTATTTGTAAAACCTTTCACACGTAGTCTATGAACATATTATAAAATATATTAAAATTACAAAAATGAAAATAATACAGAAGTGTATGACTAAAGATCATATATCCTTATTATTTGCACTACCCTGTGATGGTTGGGTTCTGGTGTCAACTTGAACTGGTGATTATGCCCCTTTGTCTGCTCAGGCAAGCACTCACCTGACCATTGCTGTGAGGGTATTTCATGGCTGGTTGATAACCTGGAAGGCTGGTATACTAAGTCATCAGCCAGCTGATTGCATCTGTGGCTGATTACGTTTGCAATCAACTAAGGTGAGTGTCCCACACGAGATACTCTAATCAGTTGAAGGCTTTTAAGGAAGAAGAGAAACTCTTTCATTGCTTCTTCAGCCAGCGAGTCTGTCCTGTGGAATTCGTCCAGACCTTTCATTGGAGCCACCAGCTTCACAGTCTGCCATAGGGGTTTTGGACTCTTCCATTCCCATGGTTGCATGAGACACCCTTACAAATCTCATATTTACGATCTCTCTTGTTGGTATTGTTTCTCTAGAGAACCCTGAGTAACACACACCCCAATCCCAGTTAACTCCATGGAGGAAATATTGGATTTATGACTTTGAGTCCCCTTTTTCCAGTTATTTTTATATTGTTCTACATTTATATGTAAAATGTGTATGAGAGAGAGAAGGAGCGAGAGACAAATGGCCCTGATATCTTAAAGATTGTAGGAAGTATTATCCTAGTTATTTACTTATTTCTTCTCTATGACCTATAAAGGAATAAAAAATTTCCATGGAATGTTCCAAAACTAGTCAAGAATTGCTGCTGAATTTTTTTGAACAGCTTCAAAGAAAAGGTCAAGATTATTGTATTTACAAAATGTTTCAGAATAGCTCAGAATATTGCTAGTTCCATCTCAGTCTTCTTTAACTCCATTTTTCCCAACATCTCACTCCCCTTTTCATCTCCCCTCCAGGACTAAGACCCTAGTATCATTGGGGGATAATATTTATCATGATTAGGTCAACCCCAATCACATTGAAGACTGTAGTATTTATAATACATTCTATTTCTTTAACAGTGGTGAGTCAACAATTTAGAATATGATTGGCAGCTAACACAGGAGTGTGAAATCAGTGTTGGCATAAACAAGAGAATTTTTCATATTGTTTCTTAGTCACACTCTCACTTTTTCCTGTCACTGCTGTGGTGTAAAATGTTCTCTTTCTTCCCTTTAACAGGTATTACTAAGAGTCAATTTTCATCTTATATTCTTTGTTGAATTTTTGAAAGATTTTTAACTTTAACAGAGATTTCGGAAAACGCTTCCTCTGTGGGAACTAAATGTTATTTTACATCAGTCACATCAGGAGTCCTATCTTTTTTTTTTCCTTGCAATCCATAGAGGTTTTAAGCATCAAAAAATAAATGGAAGGGGCATGTATTATAACTGTGTTGGCTGTTTAAATTGCCATTTCTCACTACATTTACATCCTTCAACAGTGTTGAAAGTAACTTGGTGGTACAATTGCCATAAACAGAGTGCTTTGTTCAAGGAAAACTAACTAGAACTCTGATTTTATCTGTTGTGTGAGAAGTATTGACATTGGGGGATAGGGAAAATTTATTGAAAGAATCTATGCATCAAATTTAATGAGTAGAAGTATAAGCAAACTTGTTAGTAAATTCAAAGAAACCATACAGTTTTGATAGGAACTTACATAGAGAAAGAAATAATTCAAGAAAGAAAACAAGCCAAATTATGGATGGATATATATTCCACTAGACCTCTAAAGTAAGGGGAATCAAGAACACCAGTGGTTAAGCCAAATGGAATTTGATCCCCTAAAGCTGGCACTAAAATATGTACATGAATTAAATAATGCTTCGATTGTGGCAGAGTCAGATAGTCCAGGAAGCTCCACTTGCCAGAAAATGAAAAATTTAAGTGGCATGTCAACTTACACCTGCATGCTTGAGAGAGTTCTCTAGACCCGTTGATTCTTCTGCTTAGTTGGCTTTTGTCATCATAGGTGTTGAATCACGTAAGTGTATCTCTATACAATCTTCAAGTCCTTTACAGTAAAAGTCCACAGAAAGAATCATGGATGGACTAACTGCATTCTTCTGACAACTTGTATGAGCTGTCAATTGTTCAAGGGTTGGAACAATTTGAACAGTTTGCTGCTTAGATTCATCTTTGTGTCCCACCTAACACCCAAGAGATTTTAAAGTATAATGGGACTTGTTAATTTTATGCATTCACCCATTCATTCACTTATTCAAGGTATGTGTACTGTGTGGTATAGCATAGGTATCCACATCCTAAATACTAACTACACAGTATATTTGTGTTTCATTTCTAATGTACAGCAGTTAATTTCATCACAAAATTAGAAAAAAACACTGTGGAAGCAGAAAAGAACTTAATGCTAATTGCAGAAAATTGAATAGGAAAATTAAAAGAAAACCTTGAAGGAAACTCACATGTATCTTCAAAAGGGACACAGAATCCAAAATACTCAAGAAAAAGAAAAGTATTTTTAAAAGGATTTCAAAAAAAATCCAAAAAAGACATTTAAAAAAAAAAAAAAGCACAAGATGTAGGAGAATAGAATATTATTTGAGCTGAAAAAGACTTTAGGTTTCAGATCAAAAGGTTCAATTAGCTGGGCAAACTAATACTCTAGCTCTTTTGGAAGAATCTAAATGAGCCTAAATGAGGAGTCTAAATGAAGTCAAGCTTAAGAATAAAATCCAACAAGAATCCTGGTTGGGAAAAATTTTGTAAATGTCAAAACAGTATATCCATACAGAAATAATCAGTCAAAATGTTATTATTCTTCTCCCACACTGCAAGTAAAACAGAAGATTATATAGCAGGGTTCATGGTCAAGTTTATGTGTCAATTTGACCAGGTGGTGGTGCCCAGTCATCTGGTTGGGCAAGCGCTGGCCTGTCTGTTGCTATGAGGACATTTCATGGACTTAAATCATGATTCATGATTCCATTGGCTGCATCCACAGATGATTGCGCTTGTAATCAACTAAGGGGCGTGTCTTCTGCAATGAGTGATGCTTAATCTAATCACCAGAAGGCTTTTAAGGATGATTCAGAAGAGACAGTCACTCTTCCTGCTTCAGCCAGTGAGTTTCTCCTGTGGAGTTTGTCCAGAATGTTTATCAGAGTTGCCAGCTTCACGGCTTGCCCTTTGGATTTTGGACTGTTCCATTCCCATGGTTGTCCAGCCAAACTCTCCTGAGAGTTCGTTGAGGAACTTCATAGGGCGTATCAGCTTGTGGCCTGCCCTACAGACCTTGGACTCTACATTTCCATGGCTGCATGAGACACTTTCATAAATTTTTATATCTGAGGATATCTCCTGTTGATTCTGTTTTTCTAGAGAACCCTAGTTAATACACAGAGTATATCAACTTTTTTTTGTATGCTGTATGGGAGGATCTCATTTCATTCTTTTTCCATGTGAATATCTTGCTATTGCAGCACCATTTGTTGAGTTTTTGTTTGTTTGTTTTTGTTGGTTTCTTCGTTTTGGGAAGTGCCTGGGCCAGGAAGCAAACCCAGGTCTCTGCATGGCAGGCAAGAATTCTAACACTGAACTACCCTCACGCCCCCTAACTACCATGATATACCAATTTTTTCTTTTTTTTTTTAACATGGGCAGGCACCAGGAACTGAACCCAGGTCTCCGGCATGGCATGTGAGAACTCTGCCTACTGAGCCACCGTGGCCCACCCGGTATACCAACTTTTGAGAAGAAAAACATTGTTACTCAAGAAAGAATATACATAGCCAAAATATTATTGATGTATGATGGTAAAAATAAATGTGTTCTGTATCCTAGGAATAGAAATGCCACCTTCTTTCCTTCCAGAAATAATTTACCAGAAAAACTGAGGAAAAAAAGAGCAAAATTTAGCTAACAATTAAATAAAATAAAAGTGAGATGCCATATTAAAGAAGTGGTTATTGGCAGCCTAATAGAACTTAATTGACATGTTTCAGAAATCATAAATAATTAGAAAATAATTGTTCAGGTCAATGAGAGGCCCTCTAATAAATAGCCACCCTTCCCATGCTCAGGTTTGGAACAAGTTGAGAAATCATATAAAGAGTAATGTTGGAGACCAAATTATGACCATTTTCATTTGTGCAATCTCGGTTAAACCCATCCATGCCTAGGAAGTGTGAAGATGTTGTTAACTCCTGATAGAAAGGCTTGCCTCGGAAATTCTGAAGAATTTCCAGAGGAGCAGAGAGGACCTGTGGTCTTGGAGGGGATGCTTGCTCCCCAGCAGAAGGAGGATAAAAATGAGCCAACCATCTGAATATTCATCTCAAATTTATCAGATAAGTCACCCCATCATACCTGTAGGGCAGTGAGTAAAGGGATAGAAAGAAATACAAAAAAAATTAACTTGGCAGAAAAGTTAATCATATTGGAAAATAGGAATGGAAAAAGTATGTTTTCTAACATAATTTTTAAGGCAGAAAGATGCATTATATATAACGTTAAGGAATATCCATTCAGTCAGACCATAGACATTTACTGAGCAACTAATATGTGTCAGGCACTGACCTGGCCTGTATTCATCATACTGCAATAAATAAAATTAAAAAGAAATATTACAACCATATGGACACAGCTCTAGATTTAGAAATGAAAACACATGTGCACACAAAGACTTGTACTTGAATATTTCCTGCAGCTTTATTAATGATAACTAAAACACTGTGAATGATTAAAATGTTCATAAGCTGATGAGTGTATAAACACTAAATCCATTCATCCATACAAATGAATTCTAGAAATGGCTAAACTATAGTGACAGAAAGCAAATCTGGGCTGGTTGTAAGAGGAGGGAATTGACAATAAAAAGGGCATGAAGGAAATATTTGAAAATATAGTTATATTTTATTTCACAACTGATGTAGTGATTAACTACTATATGCATTTGCCAACATTCATTAAAATGCACACTTAAAATTAGGGGATTTTATTGTAGATAAATTAAATAAAAATTGATTTTTAATAAGATGTTTAGAGAATAATATGGAATGAACAAGTGGGATCTAATCTGCAGTAGAATGAAAGATTAGCTAGTGGAAAACCTATAAATAGATTTAAAAATAAATACCACATAATGGTCTCAAAAAAAAAAATGTAAACATAGGTCAGGCTATTGATCTGCAGGCTACCCTTGGCAGAGGTCAAGGGATGCCTGAGTCTTTGGAGTAAAGCTATCTCCCTCTTGTCCAGGAAACCACAAAATACAGAAATTAAGAGGGAGGTCATGGACTAGAATTAGGACCATCCTTCTGCTTCTCTATGACCTTATTTATCATCTCACGGATTATTCCTTCATTTCAACTCATGTGTGGTATATCACAAGTCTATGATTTCTCTATCATCCCTCTTCCTTAGGATTCTCCCCATTCAGCTTTGTACAATGTCTTTTCTAACACTATAGCAAGCGCCTTGCTGTTTGAAAATTTGCATTTTAGTCTCTGCAACTCATGGTCAAACATCAGCAATATTGCCTGTATTCTCAAAACTATCTGTGAATTTTGCATCAACTTCTTGCTCTAAATAAGCCTATCTCCTAAGACTTTGCTTCTTATTTAACCTGATCGAGTGACAATTATTTCTTTCTTAATCTATTTTTTTGCATGTGAGATAGATATCCTCCTTTTTTGTCATAGCCAATTACAGATTCTATGCTCTCCCTAAATTCCTCCAGCCTAAAAACTTTTCAAACAATAAATAATCTGATAACTTTCCACATTACAACCACCTACAATTTCTTGGTTAACTACCCATTTTTAATTTAATTTTATTTTTGTTCTAGGTCACTGTTATTTCCTCCAACATGGCTTGTGTAATAGTTCTTGATTTCAGCATCTACATAAATTACTTCCAGTTGACCTTTTGGTTTCTTGGTCTCCTCTCTTCTAATTAAGTATCTAATGCTTTACCTACCAATGATCTTGTCTTCCACTCAATCCTGTGAGCACGCTATGGACCTTGTTATTTGCAATAATTGCAATCCTTCTTTTATACTTCCCACTTTCCAATCACTGTTCCCTCTCTTCCTGGTTGATTCCTTCAAATACCCAAACTCCAATATATCCAATATATACCAGTTTTTCAATGTCCCTTGACATTCTTATGCATATTGTATGTATAAGAACTATATGGAAGTCACTATCAACATTTTCCCTGGGTCTTACTTTCTCATATCTATTTAACTAAGCCCAAACACAGTAACATCCAATCCTGGTTAAATACATCTCCATAACTACTCCATGTGGACTGCTTGTCATGAAAAATGGCGTTAGTTTGCAAGCTGCTGGAATGCCATGTACCAAAAATGAAATGGCTTTTATAAAGGGGAATTTAATAAGTTATAAGTTTACAGTTCTAAGCCTATAAAAATGTCCAAACTAAGGCATCCTAGGAAAGATACCTTAATTCAAGGAAAACCAGTGGGTCAGGAACACCTCTGTCAGATGGGTAGTCACGTGGCTGACATCTGCTGGTCCCTTGCTCCTGGGCTGTTTGCTTTCAGTCTCTGTTCCTGTGAGGCTTCCTCACTTTGCTTCTCTAGGACTGGCCTTCATCTCTTGGTTTCCTTTGGCTCTCTCCAACTACTGGCTTCCTTAGCATCATATGGTGGCATGCTGGGCTCCAAGCATCTCCAAACATCTGTGTCTCTGTCCTCCAAGCTTCGGCATCTGTGTCAGCTCTGCTCTGAAGTTTCTAACCCTCTCCAAAATATTTCCTCTTTTAAAGGATTCCAGTAAACTAATCAAAACCCACCTGGAATGGATGGAGTCACATCTCCATCTAATCAAATACAAACACAGTTGGGTGTGTCACATTGTCATGGAGGTAATTCCCAACATGAGGTATGGAATGAGGATGAAAACAAATGGCTGCATCCACAAGATCGGATCAGGATTAGGACATGGCTTTGCTGCATACATCATACTTTCAAATCAGCACACATGGCTATGGAAAATGACAAAGCCATCCTGAAAAAAATCACACAAAGTTCATGTCATCATAAAATTCATAACCTAATGTAGGCCCAGTCACTTATCACCAATTTTGCTGCCACTACCATAGACCAAGTTATCATTATCTATTACCTGAATTATTGTATTAGCCTCTTACCTGGCCTCTGCTTATATCCTTTCACTCCTATGATTTATTCCCAAAAGGTGTTGAGAGTTATTCTGTTAAATGTAAGTAAAGTTATGTCACCATTCAGTTCTTAACCTTCTGCTGGCACATATAAAATTGTATAAAGTCCTACAGGACCTCGTTCACCATCTGCCATCCTATCTCACTTTAACCTTCACATCTTCCCCCATTCCATCTTAGCTATGCTAGCTTCCTTTAGCACGCCAGACCTGAAACTGCCTCCAGGACTTCTCATTTGCTGTTCCCATTTCCTTTCTCTTTGCTGTTTGAAATGCTCTTTCCCCAAATTTCCAAATAGTTTAATGCCTTATCTCATCGCAGGTCTTTACTATAATATTACTTTGTTATTGTTAACTTCTGTGATACAAAAATACCTTTTCAGTTCACCCTCCCAAGCCTTTCCTACCTCTTTTCCTTCTTTGGCTTTCAGCATACACATTTCCTTTTAACATGCTATATATTTTTTAAAATTTATTTTGCTATGTCTGTCGACTTCACTAGAATTTGGGATCGAAGACTTTTTGCCTTTTGTTTACTAGCATCTAAAATGACTTGTACTGGGTGTATACAGGTTCCCATTAAATATTCATCAAAAGAGTGATTTTTTTTAAATGTTGACATGGAATTCTTATAAATTAATTAAGAAAAAGGATATATGTACAATATTATAAAATATTGTATCTTAAACCACCTTCAAACATTATGACCATTCTGATGGTCAGAAACTTCTAGCAGATACCACTTGATAAGAAAATAAAAATAAAATTCTTG
Source organism: Myrmecophaga tridactyla (assembly GCA_004026745.1). Lineage (NCBI taxonomy): Eukaryota > Metazoa > Chordata > Mammalia > Pilosa > Myrmecophagidae > Myrmecophaga > Myrmecophaga tridactyla. The sequence goes on from PVIY010030050.1 coordinate 15,547, forward strand.
ATGAATCAGAAGATAACTTACCTTCATTTGTAAATAGGATGGTCATCTACCTTGCAAAACATTATGAGCTTGAAAAGAAGTAAAAATGGTACCTATTAAAGGATAGACAAAAGGTCTAGGTCCAGATTTCTTGAGGAGTCTCAGAAACATTAGAGATGGATTTGAGGTAGACTGAAGTTCCTGCAGAAAGGGCAGAAATATAGTTAATAAAGTATACTATTGGATTGGCACTATTGTATCGAAACGTCTGCCCTGGCAGGAGCACTCCTGGAAATATGGATTATCTTTCATGATTTCTGCTGAATAGTTTATCTTTTCAGATTTTCTTGACATAAATCCCTCTGTTTTCTTGGTTATTTTAGTTTGTTCTCCTTCGAACAACCTTGTTTTGCTTCCCCTGTGCATCACTCAGAATTGAAGTGTGTTTTAACACATTATCAGAACAATTCCAGTACAATGGGAATTATAGCAATCTGTACATTCATAATCAAAGTACAGTTTCCTTCCCAGGAAACTGATTTCTCCTAATTAAATTTAGTAATGATGCACATGGCACAAAGTTTGGGGAATAAGATCCCTTCTTAGCCAGTCACATGATATGAATCACCCTTGGAAATTGATGGTTGATGGATTTAGAGGCCAGTGAAATTGAATCAACCTTTGCAACCAAAATCAGATTACTCTGACACCTTCCTGGTTGCTCTGTTTTATAAAAACATACCTTTAAATATTTTTCTTTACACTTGCATCTTAATGATTTTTTAAAACTGATTTCTTTGGGATGCTGTAACTGCGTGTATTTTCTTCTCCTACCAGAAAGCTAATTTGAAATGGACTATGTTAGTCTATTGTATATTGATTTACAAATACATTTTGCATGACTCCACAGTCACTGCTCATGACCAAGTCATATGTATTTCTTTTTTATAGGGATGCCTACTTATTCTAGGAAAATTCTTTGATTAATTCAGTTTTCTTAATGATTCTTCACCTTAGACATGTTAGTATTTTGTTTTCCATTAGTTCTTGATTTATGGATATTGCTTCACCCAGTCTGTCTGTACCTCCTCTTACCCTTTTCTTATTATCCTTTCTGTGGTTTTATTTTTCTTTTCTAAACTAACCACTACCTTTATGTCCCCTGCATAATTAGTTACACAGTTATAATGTCCATCTGATTATTCCTTTACATCACATGATTTAAAAATGTGTTTATTGATGCTAATATAAACCATGATATAAATTAGTATAGAGTGCACAGATTTATCAGTTTCTCTTTCTTATATGTAAATACATTTTCCCAGCTTCATTTCACTCTCTTGGACTATGCACACGCATGCCCCCACACACTCAAAGGCATTATTTATCATATAATTTAGCTAGAAACAATAATAAAAAACTATACATCAAAAAAAGAAAAGAAAAGAAAAAAGCTATACATCAGATATCTACCTCAAATGAAAATAATATTGGGGAAATATCTTGAACTAAGACACTAATTTTTAAGTTTGGCTAAAAGTATAATTGCATATCATTATCTAAGGAATTGGCTGTAAAAATCTAATAATTCATCATGGAGCCTAAAGTTTACTATATTTATCATCATAAAAATGACATAACAGAAAAAAAAACACTAAAAGTGTTAAACAATTAAATTCCCTAATAATTGTGATAATACCAAACGGCAGATAAAAATATCCAAGTAACTTTCCAAAAATATGCATTAATTCATTTGAAAATCATGTACAATAGTTATTTTACTTTCTATTGAGACATATTTAGAACAAGTCTGGGTATTTCTGAAAGTAGGATTCAAAATGAAGAAGAAAATTTAAGTCAGTGTAAAGTAAAAATAAATCTAAGACAGCAATCTGTCATAAAACAGATTAGATTAATATATGTTTCCAGCAAACAATCTTGATTTTTTTCTCCTAGTTCTTTTGCCTTCCTTCCTGTCTTGCCTTCTGTTCTTTTCTGCCTTTAGCACTTGTAGACTTAAGCCTAACCAGTGGCCTTAGGAAAAGAAAGAGCTGATGCTTTAGAGTCAGAAAAATCTTGAATTTGAAAATTTTGATCATATTATTTAGCCTCTCTGAGCCCCTATTTTATTATCTAAAAATGAACATAACATTGCAGATATGGTAGAAAACATTTAAAAATGTATTTAAAAGAAGGAAAGAAAGAACTGTGCCACACACAAAAATTATTCTGCTATTATGATTATAAATGTGTGAGACTGGCTGCAGAACTGCTTTTTTGAAGATAAAAGAAAAGATACTATCTCAACTATGACTCATGCTTTGTTGAAATATATGTATCAGTTTTTGAAATATATATCAGTTTTTACATGTGCAAAACTAGACATACTGTTCTAATAATTCTTGGTGGAATTGTCTTAGTTTGGAAATCATGAAACTAAACCAATATTAGGTTTATCAGAAAGAACCAAATTATAATATGGAATAAAATACTTAGATTATACAAAGCTTCTAGCTGGTTCTAAATATATATTCAGTAAGAAATAAATCCACTTATTCTTTTTATAGACATTTGTGGAGTCTATACCTTATGCTAAGTCTGCCTGATTGGAATATAAGAGTGAACAAAAGAGATAAAAATTGTGCAGGAAAAGATTGGTATCTAGAAGGAAAATGAGACACTATGCAATTACAAAAAGGTTATTTAAGTATTGTGAAAGGGAAGATATTGAGTGCTAGGGAAGCATAGGTAGTTATTTACTTTGTGATAACTATGGTAAGAGAGACACTGCTGCCCAGTGAGGATACGATGGATTCTTAAAAACTGATCCATTTTTCCAAATGAAAATAATACAACTTTTAGTGAAAAACATGAGAAAATATCTTCATGCAATTGATGTAAGCAAAGATTTCTTAAACAATACACAAAATACTAAACAAAGAGGAAAAAATAAACTGATATTAAATAAAAAATTTCTGTTCTTCAAAAAATGCTCTTAGATTTGAAAAGGCAGCTCCCAATAAAGGTAAATTCCACCTAGCAAAAGATTTCAATTCAGAATAAAGAACTAAAAATTATAGTTCTTTGATCCAAAACTAATGCTGAAAAAGTTGAACATTTATCAACAGAAAATATACAAATAAGCTAATAAAGATAGCAAACCATGCTCAATTACATTAGTCATCAGGAATACTCCAATTAAAATCCCCAATGAGAAACATAGCTATAAAAGACCACAACAAAAAAAACAGTATCAAATCAAATCCAGCAATTTTATAACAGAAATAATATATCATGGCCAATGTGGGTTTATCTCAGGATTGAAAGTTAATTCAACATTCAAAAAGAAATCAGTGCAATTCACCAGAGTAAGAAAATGAAATGAAAAAAAAAATCATACAATCAACTCAATAGAGACAGAAAATGCATTTGATAAATATTCAAAACTCAGTCATGAAAAAAACTCTTAGCAAACTTGTAATAGAAGGAAAATTCCTCAATCTGATAACGGACATCTACATAAAACCTATACCTAATATATTTGATAGTTGAGTATTGAGTGCCTTCTCCCTAAATCAGAAAAAAAAAGACAAGGATTTCTGGTCTTAGCACTTCTATTCAACATTTTGCAGTGTGTCCTAGGCAGTGCAATAAATAAGAAGAATAAATAAATGCATAAAGATTGAAAAAGAACAAGTAATACTTTATTCACAGATGACATTATAATGTAGTTTGAAAATCCTAGGAAATCTAGCAGAAAACATCTGCCAGAAATAATAAGTGAATTTAGCAAGGCTCTAGGATGTAAGGCCACCATACAAAAATCAAATGTATTTCTATATATCACCAGTAAACAGTTGGAAAATAAAATTTTTAAATTTCATTAATGATTATATGGAAATTTCATAAAGTACAATAGAAATAAACTTAACAAAGGATGTACAAGACTCTACATTGAAAACTACCAAAACCTTTAGAGATGAAGGTAAGAAAGTTCTAAACCCCAAGACTTGCTTAATACCAGTCCAAGTTAACAGATTGGAAGATCCAATAGTTTTAAGATATCAGTTCTTTGCAAACTGATCTACAGATCCAATGCAATTTCAATAAAAATTCCAGCAGGCTTTAAAAAATAGAGATTGACAAGTGGATTCTAAAATTTATGAGAAAAAAATCAAGAAAGAGTCAGGTAGTGACTTTGGGTGAGGAGAAGGAGGAATAGAAAGTCACAAAAGAACTTTCTTTGATCAAGATGTAGATCAATCAGGTGTAGTTAGTGTGTGGAAACTTATTGGGTTTTACACTTATATGTACTTATACTTTAAGTGAAAGTTCAAGGAAAACTTCTTGGAAAGTTAAACATGTTGAATGCTGCAAAGAGATATTCAACACCCCAACCCAAAAGAGAAAACAGCTCATTGTTGTCTTTCGTTTGCTTGGGTCAAACATCTGCAGTAAAATTTGGGGAATAACATGATTTAATAAAGGGATTTCTGAAACTGGAATCTGACCTTATATATCAGCCCTGTCTTCAACTTTAATTAAAATATAACTTTTAACCTCATTTTTTTAATACTTGGCAGCCTTAGCATTTTCACAAAAGATTTACATTATATGAACTATACGATCATGTCCAGCTCTGTAAAGGTTTTTCATCGATTATGTAAGACAGATTTTATAGTTTTAAATGTTTTAATTACATTGCAATAAAATATAGTATGGCAATATAATTTCATGTTTAAACTTTTATTAAATTGTAAACAATCTCTTTGGTACTTGGCAAAAGAGAAAAAACAGTTTGTTAAACTCTTATCCCTTTGGCCTTGGGATAACTTAACATCTAGCTGACATTTTGATTAAATTGTAAATGAAGTCTACTGAAGAGTTAAGGAAACCCCAAGACTTGCTTAATACCAGCAGCTTTATGTGGGCCCACATTAATCTAAATTTCAATGTAATTTCATTATATAAGGATTTAAAATATTTATGAGAGGCTTTGGTGTAAGCGAACAATTACTCCATTTTCATTTTTACGATTTCTAAACGCCACATTAACTCATTGGTATTGATTCAGATAATAAAATAGCAATCAGTATTCAATGAATTGGATAATTTTCTTGCAAACATGAGCACTTAGTATCTATCTGCTTTTATATCCATGTTTTTATTTCGGCTCCCAAAACACCTTTCTTTCACAAACCATTAAGTTTCTCAATGTGTGAAAGCTTTTCGATTATTCAGTTTATCATAATAAAACAGTCCATTAGATACAATCTCTAGAAAAGGTAGACCACATCTGAAACTATTTTTATTTATGCTCTTTTCATTGTATTAAAATGATGTCTGTTGGTTCTATAAAGGTACAAATCAACATTTTTAGGAAAAATTTTCAGGTATCATGACTTTTAATTTTTGGTCCCATTCTCAAGCCAATAGATTTTATATTGTAAGATTCTTCTCGCTGTCAAAATCTGAAACAAAACAAAAAATAAAGTCTCCATTCATACTGAAAATTTGACATGTCAGAAAAACAATGTATTTCGTGGAATATGAACCATTAAAATTTATAGCAGCCATCCTTCATGAATTTTCTCCTTTGAACCCCAATCCATTCGTGTTTAAAACAGAGGATTACTGTTTCCATTAAACACTTTCATGGCTGCTGTAGACCTGACTTTGTGGATTGGAAACGACAACTCTCGTGAAATTCATTCTCACTCCTCTACCTTATCTCCTAAGCCAGATTTTAAATTTCTAGAAATACTTGGAATAGTAATCTCTAGAGCCCTATACTCATCTTTCTACCAGTACCTCTACCCTCCACTAATGCAGGGTATTAATAACTGGGGAGGTGGGGTTTGTTATAAGGAAACTATATTTTCTGCATGATTTTCCTGTAAACCTACAACTTCTCTAATAAAAGAAAAAATTTCATGGTAATAAAACCCAGTATGCACAAAACTGATTCCATCATGTTCCCAAATCTGCTCTCTGCCTGTGTTCTTTCCCTGAGCTCATGTTTCCACATGCAAGGACTGAGCTAGGAAAACACTTCTGCCTCTCTCCTTGTTCCTTAAATAATAGATCCGTTTGCAAGAAGGAAACTGAGCATGCTTGCATTTGCCCTTTAGGGCTTCTCTTTTAGTTCAGGATACCTGTAGAGGATGTTCTTTGATCTGCTTTCTCACAAAGCACTTCTGATATAGGTTCCCCAATAACAATTCTGCTTATGACTATGTAGATAAGTCTGTTTAATTCAGGGATAAATATTACAGGTTCATTGTGCCCACATATGTAATGATAATATTCCAATCAATTTTATCTGTAAAATAACTAATATTCTGTACTCGCTCACTCCTAGACTTATTCTTTATTTGGGAGTATGGGGGTAGACAATCATTAGGCTCCTTATAGATTTTATATCCACATACATTTTTGTATGCATGTTTGTATACAATTTTACTTTGTTGAAATATAATTCGTATACCATAATACTTACCGTTCTAAAGTGTACAGTTCACTGATTTGCTACTGTGTTCACAAAGTTGTGTAAAAATCCAGAACAATGTTCATTGTCTCCAAAAGAAACCCCATAAGCATTAGCAGACATTCTCCATTTGCCTCTTCCTACACCCCAACCCCTGGGAACTACTAATCTACTGTCTGACTCTATAGATTTGTCTATTCTGGATATTCATAAAAATAGTTTCATATAACATGGGGCCTTTTGGGTTTTTCTTATTTTACTTGCATAATGTTTTCAGAACACAACCATGCTGTACCATGAATCGGTATTTCATTACTTTTTGCATCTTAATAATACTCTATTGCGTGGATATAACCATTTTGTTAATCCATTCATCAGTTGATAAACATTTGAATTGCTTCAACTTTTTGGCTGTTATGAGTAATGCTGCTATGAACATCCATGTACAAGTTTTTTTGTCTGGACATTTTTCACTTCCCACGGGTGTATACATAGGCATGGAATTGGCTGGTCATAAGGTAATTTTTTGTTTAAATTTTTGAGAAGTGGCCAAATTGTTTTACAAAGCTGCTTTAACCATTTTACGTTCCCAACAGGAATATTTGAAGGTTCCAGTTTTTCCATATCTTAACCAACACTTTTTATTGTCTTTGTTTTTAATTACAGCCATCCTTGTGGGTGTGGGGTTGTACCTCATTGTACTTTTGATTTGTATTTCCCTAATGATTAATGATTTGAGCATTTTTCAATTGTTTATTGACCATTTATTTATCTCCTTTGGAGAAATGTCAATTCAAACCTCTTTCCAATTTTTAACTGGCTTATTTATCTTTTTGCTATTGAGTTATAATAGCCTGTATATATTCTAGATAACTGGGCTCTTACAGATAGATGATTTGCTAATACATTTCCCATTCTGTGCGTTTTCTTTTCATTTTCTTGATAGTGCCCTTTGAAATTTTTTTTTTTAATTTTGACGAAGTCTCATTTATGTATTTTTTTCTTTGGTTGCTTATGCTTTAGGTGTTATATACAAAAAATATATCTTTTCCAAGCTCACAAAGATTTATAATTATATTTTCTTCTACAAGTTTTATAATTTTGGCCCTTACACTGAAGTCATTAATTCATTTTGAGTTAATTTTTGTGTATAGTATGAGGTAGGGATCCATTCTTATCTTTCAGTAGTTCTCATTTTGAGAGAGAAAAATGGGTCTGTTACTCACCATTCCTCTGTAACTTCAGAAAATACAATACCATACAAATATATCAATGACTCCAACTTTTCTTTTAGTAATTTCAGTCTTGATCTCTCTTCTGAACTCTGGTTGTTTCCATGCAACTTCTTACTGACAACTTTAATTGGATGTATTGTTTAACTCTCAGAAAATAATACGAACAAAGTCTAGAAATACATTCAAATGTAATGTGAGTTGGACTCTCCCTGTAACTGGCACTTTAGTTCAAGTCTTCACCTTGTCACTGCTGGAAAACTGAGATAGCCTCTAACTTGTCTTTCTCACTATTTTCACTCTTACCTTCCAACGTTCCGTTCTTCAAAAAGAGGCCAGATTGACCATTTTTAGACACACAACAAATCAGTCACTCTACTGTTTGAAACACTCCAGTGGCTTCCCATTATACCAATGGTTATAAACCTGGAGCAATTTTGCCTTCTGGGGAAATCTGGCAATGTTTGGAGACAATTTTGGTTGGCACAATGAGGTGGGAAGTTGCTACTTATCTAGTAAGTAGGAGCCAGGGAAGCTGCTACATAATGAGCAGAACATTCTCCAACAACAAGAAATTATTTGACCCCAAATACCAATAGTGCTAAGGCTGGGAAGCCCTGTATTACCATTAGAATAAAATCTAAAATCATGGCCACAGATTATAGGCCCTATCTGACCCTTTCCTAACTTTCAGATCACAACTCCAATTCATTGCCTCTCTCATGAAGTTCAAACCATGCAGCTCTCATGTTTCTCGAACATGCAAAACTATTTCTGAATCAAGACCTGTCACTTGGGCAGGCCACGGTAGCTCAGCAGGTAAGAACTCTTGCCTGCTAGAAAGCCAACCCTTCACAACCATAGGGGATAAATACTGACATTGGAAAGTGGCATATTAGAACATTGGGTTATGAGTGGAGCATAGGAAGAAATATTAATGATAAAGAAAATGAAAGGATTATAGACAATCTTATAAACATCACAGGCAGTCAGTGAGGCTATATGACAATTTCTATGAAGGTTGAGCAGCCTTGAATTATAAATTCCACACATAAATGTAAATTCATGATTGCCAGTTGATGGGTAGACATGGCTAACATGAGTGGAAAAGAAGACTAAGTTTTCCTTTAGGATTCAAGCTGGATTGGAGGAATGGTGAGCAAACTGTGGAAGATTTTTACAGAGTGTGGAACATATGAAAAGGGTGTGAGGCCCTGGAAGTCATATTGAAAGTAAAGGGTGAAGACTCCACAGGAGAATGTTCCTTAAAAGCAAATCGATAGAGGGAATGGACAGAGAGGTATTTTATAGATTCAGATCTTAAAGGCAGTAATTCATACAGATGATTAGATACAAATTTTATTCATTCAGATGTTTTTTCTAACCATATAGACAATTGCTTCTAAACCCTTAGGAGTCCTGTCAGTAAGCACTTTCTCCTGTCCTCCCTCTTTATGGATTCTTTAGAAAGACTAGAAAATAAAATAGATGATCATTTTTGCAGCCAAAGGGATGAAAAATACTATGTAGCAGTGACAGAAGAGTCATCCATACAAATATTTAATTTCCCAATGATGAAAACAGGAGATGAGGTTGAGAAAAAGGCTTCAGATTTTAAGCTGAAGTTAATGAAGAAAGCGTGACACAGGACTGGAAGTTCTTGTGTGCCAGTGCAGATCAATTAGCAGTGGCTGTCTGTGACATTCACTGTATAGGGAAAGATTCTGAGGTTGGGGCCAGATTCAGCAGAAAAGAGGGATCTATGAGACTGGAGGGAGAAGAAAGTGGTGGCAGCTGCTCTGGGCATACACCACTGTGAAGATAGGAGTCCATCAGCAGTTGCAAGGTTATAAAAATGTTTTAAACAAAGGGTATGAAAATTCTAGGCCTCAAGTAGAGAGAACTGATCTTCAAGCAATTTATATAAAAGCAAATGAAGTGGAGAGCAAAGAAATGATTGACTCCCTTTACCAAATCCCATGCAATAGTGGTAATCAAAGATGAGACCCCTACTTGAGAGAATCAATGGAGAATTGAAATAATTGGGGTTAAAATTGGGAGGAGACTGGGATTCAGTTAAGGAGAGGAGGTGGAGTTGTTCAATGAAACAGATGTAAATGAAACAGGCCCTTTGGGGGAGGTTACAAGGCAGAGCCTTTTATGGGACTGAGATTCAGTGTGAAAACATGGGTCTCTTTCTTGCCTCGAAGTAACGAGGCTGTATGCTGGAGAGCTTGAGAGATTTTATTTTCCTCTCTACACTTTCCTCACAGGTGAAGATAGAGGATAGTTTCTTGTTTGTTTCTTTAATTGCAATAAAACTTCTCCTCCAGATATCCTTACCCTCAGCGTGAGTGTTAGATTTGCCACCAAAGTTATCATTAAGCCCAATTGCTCTACTTAAGCTGTTTCTGTGTTGTTTTTGTGTTGATTTCCATTATATAAATACCATCAAAGGAAATAGGTAGGATTTGATGAAAAGTTAAAATGTCAGTTGAACTGAAAATCAGTGGGTGGAAAAGCTCAAGAGCCACTTAGGATTTCAAACCTGGGCAGACAAAGCCGGTTGAGTAAATAAATATTGCTTTTAAACTTCGCATTAATATTGCCATCTAGGCTAAGGGAAATGATATCATGGACGGTCCTTCCAGGACTGAGATTATAGTTGTTATAACTCTGATGTGCCTTTCTAAGATGCAAGACCCATTTCCACGAGGATCTGAACCAAATGCACATACAATCTCCCATGCCAATAAAAAAGGTCATAAAAGACCTCTGCATTTTTATTCACACGTATGGGGTCAGTTTCATCTCATATGAAAGATTAATATTCCACAAGTACCTAGAAGACAATTGTAGCAGTTCACTTGTGATATGAATGGATTAATAGTGAGATTTGCTTGTGGCATGAGTGGCATCAATTTTTTACGGGCATGAAAAACCTCGTATAACGAGGTCACTTTTGATAGTACAAGCTTTCCTTTGCTAATACTAGTTGTTTGGAAGGCTTTGCCTAAAGCTGGATCAGATACGTGTATTTTTCTTTCTTGCAGACAATTGCTTCTGAGCCCGTGGGAGCCCTGCCAGTAAGCACTTTCTCCCATCCATCCCTACACTTCTTGGATTCTTTAGGAAGCCTCATGCTTATTCAACCATTGAAGAAATATGTTTGGCCATAATAGAATTTATATTTTAAATTCCCAAAAGGTGCAAGAGGCAGGTGCATCACTATTAGCAGCTTGTTCTCTCTCCTGCAGACTACTCAAATATAAAGCATCATCAAAATATATGGCTGTAATTTCCTAAGAAATAAAGCATTAAAGAAACATGCAAAGAGACAGAATACTTGAGCAAATAACACTATCATAGGATAGAAAGAAATATGATTTATTCTTCTGAATAAATTTTATACAACATTATTTATCATTTTACTATTTAACATCTATTCAGGATGGACAGTGTGCTAAGAGCTATATATCTCAACAGAATATTACACCCAACACACACATATTCTCTAGGAATTTGTGTGTAAAATAATCTAAAAAGGTATATAATTATACAATGTATAATTTGGAAGATTCATGAAATTTTATAAGATTTCATAAAAGTGATTTATGAAAAAGGTAAAGACTTTAGCACAAAAGATCAGCATCCCAAACCACATGTATTACGCTTCATTAAAAAAAAAAATAAGGTGGTACAACAGTGGCTCAGTGGCAGAATTCTCTCCTGCCATGCCAAAGACCCAGGTAAGATTCTCAGAGCCTGCCCATGAAAAAAAATAATAATAAATAATCAAACATTAGGAGAACTTCGGATTTCCTCCATGTACTTAGTCTGAAGTGTGCTCTATCCGTTTGCTTACATGCAAATGTATCAAACCACATGTCACAATGTAGCTAACCACCAGTAGCAGAAAATAGGAAAAATAGTGATCTAATTCCTGCATTGTATTTTACTTCAAGTATCTATTCCCCAAGTTAAAGCACTATCTTCTGCCTTGTTCACTCTGGGCATTATTTATCATAAAACAATCAATATAAAACTTAGCTTAGCCTAGCAATGATGGGGTGTCCATTGATACCACACTTTAAGGCTTTCAATAGCATGCATGCTTTTCTCACTCACAATACAGGGCCATTGCCAACCACCACTGGCTTTGCACTCTGTTACTAACAACGTGAGGCTCAGGTTGAAGGAAAAGCCCCTTCTGACACCATAGAGGTCCTGTGCCAGACAGACACAAGGGGTGGAAAGGAGGCAACTGATGGGTCTTACAAACCGCTCCAAAGTGACACAAATTACTCCCACTCAATCTCCTCTGACTAGAACAAGACATCAAGGTGGTGAAGTAAAATCTTCTCATGGGGGAGGGGACCCCATAGAGAAGAAAACAAACATATGAACAGTATATAAATCTACCCCAAAATATTAATATGCTTTATTTTGCATGCCAATCTGAGCAAAGAGGCAGGGAATTTGAACAGAGAATGTTAACTGCCTCTTTATTTTTAATCTACCCTGGCCCATATCTTAGTTTTCTAAATTTTCTTATTATTTACTGTCCTGGTTTTCAACTACATCCCTCATCTCGGTGTTTATGCTTTTTCCTAATTACCTTCCAGGTAGAGATTTTGCTTCATTTGCCTTTCTCTGATAAATATCACCTGGACTTCCCAGCAGAAAGACTGGAGACTGTCTTTCTGGGATGTGTGATGTGTTTATAGAGCAAAAACTTTGCATTTTATTTCAAGGATCTCTTCTGGAGCAAGTGCCTCATAGCCAATAGCTCACAGCTAACTAATACAGTTCTGAATATCTCTAGTTGAATATGTCTTTTCATCATAAATTTACACAGACAAGCTCTGAAGCTGATCTTTCTTCTTATTCCAATAAATACATGCACCCAAACAATTTTATACCTCTATATGGAATTATATATAAACATTATTTTAATTAAAAGAATATTGACTAAAACAACTGGAAATAAATTATTTGCAGGTGCACAGCTTTGTCAGAGAGTTTACAATAAGGGCAAATTAAGGAGGATAAAATTGTAAAACAGAGTGAGACTAAATAATGCTTTGTTGTTGTTGCACATAACTGAATTGTTGTATTTAAAATTGGTTTTTAACGTCAAGGCATAAAATAGTTTAAGCAAAGATGAGTGATTTTGCCCCATTACCTCTGCAGTTTGTCTTTCCATCTAGAGCATATCTCTAGTAACCCCTTGTCATGGTCAGGTTCATGTGTCAACCTGGCCAGGTGGTGGTGCCCGGTTGTCTGGTCAGGGAAGGGCTGGCCATTAAGATCATGGACTTAAATCATGATTACATTGGCTACATCCAATGTAAGGGGAGTGTCTTCTGCAATGAGTGATGCTTAATACAATCACCAGAAAGCTTTTAGGGAGGATTCAGAAGAGACAATCATCCTTCCTGCTTCAGCCAGCCAGCCTCTCCTGAGAGTTTGTCGAAGACCTTCATTGGAGCTGCCAGCTTGCAACCTGCCCTGCAGACCTGGACTCTATTTCTCCATGGTTACGTGAGACACTTTTATAAATGTTATATTTACATATATCTCCTGCTGATTCTGTTTCTCTAGAGAACCCTAGCTAATACACCCCTGTTGACAAGAAGGGACTGTGGCAGGACAGGAATTACCATGACTCCTCTAGCTACTCTGGCCTCAGAAATCAGGAAGCCCTATGATAGTGTGTCTCATTCCCAGCCTTAAACCACTGTTAGCCATTTACCTAGTCAGGGTTCTCCAAAATAAAAGGACTGACAGGACATAAATGTATATGCACACACGAAAAGATTTATTATAGGAATTGGCTCATCTGACTGGATATTGGCAAGTCTGAGTTCTGTAGGGTGGGCCGCAAGTTGGAGAGTTGATGAAGGTGACATTAAGTTCCCAAGAGAAACCTCAAGTTGAAAATGCCAATGAAGGTGATGTTCAATTCCCCCAGGAGAAGCTGGCTGACTGAAGTAGAGAAAGAAATTCTTTCTCACTATTGAAATCCTCAGTTTTCGTGCCAAGGTCTCCAACTAACTGGTCAAGGAGATTTCTCTCATTGCTGAAAGCGATTTCCTGTGTTGATTGCAGACGTAATCAGCCACAGATGCAATTAGCTATGATTTAAATCCATCTACAGAATATCCTCATGATAACAATGAGACCAGTACTTGCTTGACTAAACAATTGCACAACACAATCTAGCCAAGTTGACAATTGAAATTAACCATCCTATTCGTCAAAATCACCTCCAGCAGGTTAGAGGGGAGGAATGAGTTTTAAATATTAAATGAGGGAATAGGGAGAGAGGTAGCAAACTGCTAAAACTTTTATTGTGAATGTCAGTGTGATTTTTCCCCCAAAATCTTTCTCTGTTTCTCTCTCCTCTATCTATTCTCAAGGCACTCCACATTTCATAGAGGAATCATCACCTAATTACTGTTTCTCTGATTTTTTTCTTGTTATTTTAAATTGTAATGGAGTGAAAAGCATGCTTTCCTCCACCTGTATTCTGTCCCCAAAAGAGTTTCCCTCTCTGGAACCATCCACTTTACCAATACGTTGTTTATACTTTCAGAGATAATGTATACTTTTAAAAATATATATTATTTTTTCACACAAATATAAATCAAACAGTAATATTATGGACCTTGCTCTTTCCACTCAAGAATATACTTTAGAGATTTTTCCATATCAGTTCATATGACCTAGTTTCATTCTTTAGTCTTTCTTTTTTCCTTTGTATATAATTTTTTAATTAGTTAAGGCTATGTAATATTGTACAAATAATACATATGTGCATATATATATAATTAATTACAAAGTAAAATGATTCAATAAGTCCCCATGAACTCTGTCCTACAAAATAAAACAATACTACATATATCATTTCATCTACTAATAGAGTCCTTTCTTCCCATTTCCCCTAGTTCTTCCAAGAGAAAATAATATTCTCTTAGGTTTTGCATTGTAATCATTTTGATTTTGAAAATTTTCATATCATGCTTTTACTCAAAAACGATATTTTCTAGTCTTGCTTTTTAAAGCTTTATAAAAATGGCATTATATTGTATGTGGTCTTTTGGGATTTTTTTCCTCTCAATACCACATTATTACATAAAATTGTAATACATTCAGTTTCATTAATGCATAAGATATCATTATGTGAATATGCTACAGCTTATCAATTTTCTGTTGATTGGCATTAATTTTGTTTATTAACAAGACTGCCATGAAAATTCATATAGATGTCTCCTGATAAGCCTATGTAAGAAATTATATAAGCTATATTCAACTTTATAAGATGTCAAATCGTTTTTCTAAAGTGGTTGTACAACTTCACACTCCAACCAAAGCATCCATGCCAATAGTTGGTTTTGCTAAATTTTAAAATATTTTCCATTTATTTATCTTGGGTTTATATCTTGGAATGAATTTCTGGGTTATAGGGTACTTGTATGTTTAGCTTTAATTGATCTCACCGAAAAATTTTCCAAATAGATTATTTGAGTTTACCCTTTCACCATTAATTAATTTATAAGAACCTCTTTTGTTATATAAATACTTGTATAGACCCATCCTTATTTTATGAGTGTAACATCTTCCTTTACCTGAGGAAATCATTTTTATAATGTTTTTGTTTGTTTATCGCTTTTGTTCCTCTGATTTCTTTTGCTTCTTCTTTATGATTGCTTTGTTGAATAGGCAGAACTTTAAATGAAGTAGATTTTAGACTTGGGAGATTGGTGCAGATTAGAAACAATCAATTGTCACTTTCATCTATATATTTCTTCTATATAGTCTTCATCTATATAAAGACATTACTTAACAGAGAAAAATCATATCCTACATTCTCTGGCCTGGAGGGTATAAGCCCAAATGTCAGCATTCTGAGACAAGTAGGGTAAGGAGGGTCTGGGATTGGATGGTTATTTAATTTCCTTATTTTAAGTACACAAACTTCTACCTCAGCTGTGTACAATGCTGTAAGTCCAGAATCTCTACAATTCTTCAGAGAGCAAATCTTCCACTTATTACAGATTAGAGAAAGGGTAGTCATGTATTTACACAGAATGGAGAAAGAAATTAAGATTAAACAGACTTTCAATCAGTCCTCTTACTTGCTTGC
>PVIY010030051.1:0-31391 GCA_004026745.1 Myrmecophaga tridactyla
CTTCTATTTCTTCTAGAGTCACTGTAAATTATTAATGTGTTTTTATGAATTTGTCTATTTCATCTACCTCATCTAATTTATTGGCATAGAGTTGTTTGCAGTATGCTTTTATGATCCTTTTTGTTTCTGTGGGGACACTAGGATGGTCCCCCCTCTTATTTTTATTTATTTTCATCTTCTCTCTCTTTTTCTGTCAGTCTAGCTAGGGAGTTGCCAATTTTATTGATCTTTCCAAAGAACCAACTTTTGTTTTTTTAATTCTCGCCACTGTTTGTTTTCTATTCTTAATTTCACTTATTTCCGATCTAATCTTTGTTATTTTTTTCCTTCTGCTTGCTTTGTGTTCATTTGATGTTTTTCTCATACCACCAGCTGTGCAGTTAGGTCTTTGACTTTAGCTCTTTCTTCTTTCTAAATGTAAGCACTTAGGGCTTTAAATTTCCCTCAGTACTGCCTTTGCTACATTCCTTAAGTTTTTATATGTTGTGTTTTGTTTCCACTTTTCTCAAGATATTTACTGATTTCTTTTGCAATTTCTTCTTTGACCCACTGATTGTTTAGTGGACTGTTATTTAACTATCATATATTTGTGGGGATTTTGCAGTTCTCTTTCTGTTAGGATTTCCATCTTCATTCTATTATGGTCAGAAAATATGCTTTGCATGATTTCAATATTTCTAAATTTATTGAGACTTGTTTTATGACCCAATATGTGGACTATACTGGAAAATGATCTTTGTAGATTTGAGAAGAATGTTTATTTTGCTGTTTTGGGGTGCAATGTTCTGTGCACTTAGGTCTAATTTTTAAAATTACATTATTCAAGCTCTCTGATTCTTTACTGATCTTCCATTTAGATGCTCTATCTACTGATGAGCGTGGTATATTGAAGTCTCCAACTATTATTATAGAGGTGTCTGTTTCTCCCTTCTGTTTTCCCAGTGTTTGCCTCATGTTTTTAGGGGCACAGTGGTTAGGTGCATAACTAACTATGATTGTTATTTCTTCTTGATGTGTTTCCTCTTTCATTAACATATAGTGCCCTTCTTTGTCTCTTATAATAGCTTTTGTCTTAAAGTCTATTTTTTTCTGATATTAATATAGCTACCCCAGCTCTTTTTTGGTAACAATTTGTATATAATATCTTTTTCATCCTTCCATTTTCAACCAATTTTTGTCTTTGGGTACAGAGTCTCTGTAAACAACATGGATCATGCTTTTCTGTTCATTATACCAACCTGTGACTTTTGATTGGGAAGTTTATCCATTAAACTTCACTATTATTGCTGTAAATGTAATACTCCAGCCATCTTTTCCTTTTTTTTTATATGTCATACACATTTTCTACCTCTTTTTCATTTATTGCAACCTCCTTTTCTGTATAGTTGATCTTTTGTGATGTATCTGACTGATCCCATTCCCATTTCAATTTCTTTATATCTTTAAAATACTTTCTTTGTGGCTACCCCAGGGTCTTTATTACACAATCTACATCTATAACATACTAATTTGAAAAGATATCAACAGCTTCAATAGCATCCATGTTCTATATTACCATATCCATATTATCCCTCTTTATGTTTCGCCTCATTTTACCTCTTTGTACCTTTGCATGTCCTTTATCAGGAAATATGCTTTTTTCTTGTTCAAATGTATTCTGATTCTTATATGAATTAATGAGTAGAGTTGTATATTGAGAACACAGTACTATTGAGCTTTGCATTTATCATTTCAGTTACCACTAAATGATAAATATATCATACCACTGCCTTCTCACCTCCATGTTTTCTGAAGATAAATCAGCACTTTGTCTTATTGAGGATCTCTTTTATGTGATGAATTATTTTTATGTTGCTGCTTTCTATGCTATCTTTGGCATTTGACATTCTGATTAGCATGTTTCTTGGCATAGATCTATTAAGATTTATTCTGTTTGGAGTATGTTGCACTTCTCGGTCATGTGTATTTAAGTCTTTCATAAAAGTTGGGAAGTTTTCAGTCATTATTTCCTCCAAATATTCTTTCTGCCACTTTTCCCTTCTCTTCTCCTGTTGGGATTCCCATGATGTGTATAATTTGTGCCCTTCACGCTGTCACTCAAATCCCTGAGACACTGCTCAATATTTTTCTATTCTTTTCTCTATCTGTATGATAGAGACTGTATGATTTCAATTGTCTGTCTTCTAGTTCATTGATTCTTTTTTCTACTTGTTCAATCTGCTTTTGTATGCCTCTAGTGTATTTTAAAACTCTACTATTGTGCCCTTTATTCCCATAATGTATGTTGTTTATTTTTGTACTTTCAAATTCTTCTTTATGCTCACCCATTATCTTCTTAACATCCTTCATCTCTTTATACATACATTTCTTCATCTCCTTGAATTGATTTAGGAATTTGTTTGAACATCTTTGATTAGTTGTTCCAATTTCTGAGTTTCCTCTGAAGTTTTAATTTGTTCCTTTGACTGAGTCATATTGTCCTATTTCATAATGTGCCTTGTAATTTTTTGCTTATATCAAGGTGTCTATCTTGATTAATTCTGAATGTCCACTTCTTCCTCCTGACTTGGGTTTTATTGCTTACTGGCTTGGTATTAAGGCTGATCTTTGTCTCTTGGCCTAACTTATTCTAGATCTTTAAAATAGCCCATATTTAACTGTTCAGATTTTTTCAACTCTTATTCATCTGATTTCCTGCAATTTTCATATGTCACTTTTGTGCAATTGTTTTACCTCCAGAAAAGAGCTTTATTTCCTCTGTTCATTCTCTGGGAATCTTGGCTTTATTGTTTTTGTGCAGACTCTTCTGCCTTGTTCCTATTTTAGGTTTAAATTCTCTCCCTCACTCAGTGCCCCATTTTCCTTACACTTTTCAGTTCTGGGAAATGTCCTATCTTATGGTAGTTCAGTTTAGCCCACAACCCCCTTTTTTCTGTGAGGTTTTCTGCCTCTGGTTTCTTCTCCATTGTTGTATCTCACCATAGGGATTCAGATGGGGTCACTCCAGAAAGGTTTGTCACTTCAGAAAAGTTCATCTTACCTTTTGGTGGTCCGAACAACTGGAAGTGAATTGAGTGAAGCACAACAGTTCGTGTGAGCATTTCTGTCATGATTTCTCTCTTTCCACTCCCTCTTCCCACCTAGGCCCTTTTATACGCAGCACTCTTCAGTGTCATGTGTTCTTTGTGGACTTGGGTTTCTCTGCCTGGATATCCATGAAGTTCCAACACTGCTTTGAGTCACTCTATAGTCTCTGTCAAAGGTGGAAGGGACCCAGGCTGTGCTGCTTTTGTGCAACACCCAAGCTAGGTGGGATTGAGTGAGAAAGAGGGAAATGGGAATGGGAACTAACTGGAAGTCTGGGATGGAAATTTTCTATCTGATTTTTTTTTTTTAGTTTTTTGATTCAGCATTTTGTGGAGTCTTTCTCCAGTCTCTCCCATCCTTCAGAATTCTATTCAAGTGGGGTTTATCTTTTTACTCACTAAATTTTTCAAGAGCTTTTTGAGGGGATATCTTAGGCCATCAGTAGATGACTTTTTGGCCTTATATTTTTAATTCATTCTTTAGCTATACATACACCACAAAAGAAAATGAGGCAATATTGGGCCCACTCTCCAGGAACACTATAGTTCATCAATCAGGAAAGGAGTGTGAACAGCAATACTGTTTTAATATAACAACTTGAAACACCTAAAATACCCAACAGTAAGGAATTAATTACATAAATTATTGTTAGCTCTGTCTATATAATATAGTACTACACAGCATTTCAATATTTTAAAAATTATATTTAGTAACATGGAAATATTTCTATTATATAAAGTTAAGTGACAAAGGAAAGCAAAAATTTTGTAAAATTTATAATACCAATTTTGAAAGGCCATATTTGTTAACCTTTGTATTTATTAATGGATGCTGGAATTAGAAGAATTTTTTATTTTCTTTCTTAAACTTTTCTTTTTCCACAATAAATGTGTAACCTGTACAATAATAATAATAAAATTGACAAATGGTATATAAAATTTGTACCTGTAGCTACTATCTCTTGGGAGCACCAGAATTCTTTACTAATTTCTTTTCTTTACTAGACTGGATGAAATATATGCTAGGCAATCTATAATTTTTTACGGTGCTACACTATTTTGATTGTTACTCTTTGCTATGCCTCTAAATTCAAAATGCAAATTTCTATTCATTCATTGATAAACATATCTATTTCACTATACTCTCTGTTCATACAATAATTAGAATTTATATTAACATCATTTACTAGTTTAAAAAAGCAACCCATCTTTAACTAAGAAATATATTTTATATACTTAGAATTTATATTGACATCATTTAATAGTTTAAAAAAGCAACCTATCTTTAGCTAAGAGATATATTTTATATTATCAAGGTAATTGTAATGATTTTGGTGAAGAAATCTATCTTTGCATAATCTACCAGGATTATGCCAGACACTTTAAATATTTAATTTTACTTAATTCCTCACTTACAATTGAAGTAACTGAAGCCCAGAATATTTAATTAACTTTATTAAAGTCTCATAGCCAATAAACATTAGATATACCTAGGATTGAATTAAAATATCTATGATTATAAAACTAGTTCCCTTAAATGAATTGACTGGAATGTTTTTGTTATAACTAATTTAAACATCTAGACCATGAAGGAAACTGTAGGGTATTGTGCCAGTTTGAAAGGAAGTGTGTACCCTAGAAAAGTGTGTACCCTAATGCCATTTTGTAAAGGGAGCTGTTTCTTCTAACCACTATTCAGTGCTGTATGTTTGAAACTTTAATTAGATCATCTCCCTGGAGATGTGACTCAATCAAGAGTGGTTGTTAAACTGGATTAGGTGGAGATGTGTCTCCACCCATTCTAGGTGGGACTTGATTACTTTACTGGAATTCTATAAAAGAGGAAACATTTTGGAGAAAACTGAAGAACCTGAGACAGCAGAGAACACCACGAAGCAGAGAGTCCACCAGCTAGCAACTTTTGGAGATGAAGAAGGAAAATGCCTCCCAGGGAGCTTGAGGGGAATCTAGCAGATGACGCTGTGTTTGCCATGTGCCCTTCCAGCCAAGAGAGAAATCCTGATTGTGTTCGCCATGCGCCTTTCCTCTTGAAAGAGAAATCCTGAACTTCACTGGCCTTCTTGAACCAAGGTGTCTTTCCCTGGATGCCTTAGATTGGACATTTCTATAGACTTGTTTTAATAGGGATATTTTCTTGGCCTTAGAACTGTAAACTAGCAACTTATCAAATTCCCCTTTTTAAAAGCCATTCTGTTTCTGGTGTATTGCATTCCAGCAGCTAGCAAACTAGAACAGGTATATAGGTATTTTCTGAGTTAGATCATAAAACTGTCATAGAAACAGTAAATAATAGTACTAGAAGAATTCAATTATCTTAATATTTGTAAGAAATTTCACACAATTAAAAAGTAAATATGCAATATAATCCTGAATTCTCGTTTCCTTTGTGTATCTGCTATTGACAAGATATTGCAAGATATCCTTAAGGATAATACCAAGAAATACAGGCTAGATGTTAATGCAATTAAGGAGAAAAACAAATGCTTACATTATCATACCCAGAAGCTATTAATGAAGTGATCCCAATCTGTTACCATTTTATTAATATCTTGAATTAAGTATTAGCACCCTTATCACATTTGCATATGATATGATTGTTGATGTGACAAAAACACCCTAGAGGAGAGAATCAGTGTCAAATGGCATGGAGATTATAACTAGGGGCTAAATCTTCAGAAACTGCTTATGAGAAAAATTGATGTAAGTTCTTTTTCTTGGTTCCAAAAACCCCAGTAGCATATTAGGAAAATATAGCAAACAGAGATGATGGAGAAAAAAAATTTGTTGCTGTCTTTTGACTGCCAGCTCAAATGAATAGGGCAATGTGCCTGCCTCAAACAAATAATCAATTCCTTCTGCATCTAGTCTGAACTAACACAATTTGGAATGAAACTATTTAAAACAGAATCTTCCAGGTTTTAGCAGCTGAAGGTAATTAAGGGCCCTCCAGTCGAAGAAGAGTTTATAAAGTTGAAACAGACATTATCAAGTTGTCCATTTATTATACCTTTTTCTCAGAACTCAACCATTTAGACTGACTGCCAACATAAAGTTGGATGCACTGTGTATTGTCCAAATGAGGACAAAAAATATTTACTTTGCTTATACTTCTCAAACTGAGCCTGGGTGGAATTTTCAAAGATTTTAATGAATGCTGAAGGAGAATAAGAGGTAAATTATTAAAGAGACTCCAAGAAATATCAGAAGAACTAGACCCCACAGTTTTGAACTGCAAGGCTGAAACTGCCATAGTCTACAGATTGTCTTGAAGTGAAGACAGGAAAATTGTTCTCTACCCTGAAGGAATTCACAGAACTGAACAAGGGTAAAGGCCAAAATTTCCAACCTCTAGCTCAAAGCTTGTCTCTACTTGGAGAATATCACTTCTTGCTTCATTTTCCAGCAACTAGGTGGGAACACCTTGTTCTCTTAACATATCCTAGTCTCCTCCTACTAAGTTCAGCTTTTAGGACTAGTAAACATGGATCTTCCACCTAATCAGGCAAATTTATGTTACATAAATCACTTAAATTACACCCTTCTATGATTCTTCATCTTCTACACTTAAAAAGAAACAACTATATTTTTTTGTGTTTCAAAGAGTAACAATATTCCAATATAAAAATCTGTTTGTTCTATATGACACTCTATGAAAAAAAGGATCTGGAGTCAAATAAGTTTGGCAAACACTGCCCTATTTTTTTTTTTTTCACAACTTTGGGAGTCATCGAAACAATAGTATATTAAAGATTCTGATACATCCTAAATTAAAAACCTCTTAAACTTAAATTTACTAAAACTTAAATTAATTGAAAGTTTTCCAAACTAATTTGATCGTGGAACAAGTCATGCGCATCTCTTATGTGTGTGTATAGGACCCATTACCTTCCCGTGGAAGATACTTTGTATAATACTGCCCTAACCAAAGAAGTATACAGTTAGATTTTACATATCATTCCGCCCCAGAAGCAAAGTTCCTAGGACCATATATCCCCTTATCTAAATGTTCAGACACAGTGTTTCAGTTCTGAGCTTCATCTCTTCTAAGTAAGAGACATAGATAATATTTTTTTAATGTGAGAAACCAAGATTGCCTCAATAATTGCAGTGTGAAATAAATCCATGTTAAACATGCTTAAGAGATTGATGCTTTTATTTTGTTTTGTTTTGCTTCAAGAAATAGAATAAGAGCCACCAAGTAGATTCTGCAGCGAAAGAGAATTCAGATCAATATAATGACATTATACAATTAGAGCTATCAAATTAATAGGCTGACTCCAATGGCGTATGATTCTTACCATTGCAGCAGTTTCTTTAAGTCATCTGTATTCCAGGTACTTATATAATTCTTGAAAATACAAAAACTGCTTCTAGAAATGCATGTCTAACCCAAGAACACACACAGGTGTTTAAAGGCATAAAAGCATGAAAGAATTCTCTACAGCTTGAATAGTAATTTTTTCAACGCTCTGTAAATATTCATGGAGGGAGTTATGGCTTCTAATAGAGAGATCAAACCCTTATTATAGGCAGTTTATCGGCACACTTCAAAAGGAATCTTAGCCAAAATATTAAAGCAAATCCAACATTTTCATTTGTAGTTGATTTTGAGATCTCTTTGTTATCTAGTTACTATCAAATTCTATTTATTATTATATTTTATTTATTATTTTAAAGCTACAACACATTTAATATGCTGATTTTACTATTTATTTTCATCCTTATTACCCCTTCTTGTGTTATTGAATTAGACAACAATAAGTGAACAAAAAATCCCTGTCTAATTTGAAAAATATACCACACTTAAATGCAAGGAAAACTCAACTATTCTATTATTCAATATTACAGATTTTTCTTTAAAATGCTTACTTCTGCTGTAGATCCCAAATGTCATTTGAATGAGTAACATTTCTAAAATACTTATGTAAAGAAGAGGCAATTAGAAATTTTCAGATTTGGAAGATGAAAAAATTTTTAAAGGACTTTAAAAACTTTTGCTAGTTAAAATGTCAGTTGAAAATGAAAAATAAATTGATATAGTGAGATGCAAAAACTTCCAGGAAAGCCCTTTCCCAAGAGCATTTCTTCTAGCATTTGTATTCAAATTCAAGTCTTACATTGTTAGTCACATGAAGTATATTTAAGTGTAAAATGTGAATAGGGATCCAATTTTATTCTAAATGATAGAGTAGTTATACCAATGTAGCAGGCAGGCCCCTGGCAGCAAGCAAGCCCCCTATTTATTCAGGCCACTTCCTCTTTGGAAAGTCTCCCAGTCCCAAGGATGGTTGAAAGCTAACCCAGGCAAGATAAGCGGCCTCTGTGGGACCCCTCAACCCTCCACCCCCACGAATGCTCATCTGCTTTTGTAAACTCAGCTTTCCAATCCTTCCGGGTCTGAGCATTGATACACAGCCAATCATCTCCCTTGAGCATCGCCAGTTACCATATTGGGAAAAACCCTGTCCCAAATGAGCCATTTTGTCTATAAAATCTTGTATCAGCCCTAGCTCAAGGCTCAGACTTTCAGAAGCTACTTGACTGAGCCTTATGACCATGGACTAATAAACCTACTTCCTAAAACTTTGGAGCCTTGATCCTGGTTTGTTCTGTTTCCACATGACATTCCTGGAGGCTTCCAACTTTGCAGTCTCGTTTCTGGTTGCATACTACACCAACACCATCATTTAATCATCCATCATTTCCCTAATGATTTGAAATTACACACACACCCAAAAATGCTCTTTGCAAATAAGCCTCAAATCCCATAAGTAAGTGATGAACCACAGAAGAAATCCAAACCAAGGGATTTCAGAAATCACCAATTTCTGGGTGCTTAAATGGAAATTAAAGGTATCGTGTCACCTTAAGAATTTCACAGAGTTAGCCCATCTCAATCATGCAGTTATACCTGGCCCACTATTCTCTAAATACTGCAGTAGAGAACATAGTTATAGCTTGCCAAAACGCTTCTTAGGATTGGCAGAAAGAAAATAGGTATAGAGATACAATACCTGTAACTAGAGTAAACACAAAATTTTGGTCTAGGAGGACAAAACATGATGGATTGCATGTGAAGCTCTTACATTTATCTTTTTTTTTTTTTTAAGGTAGTTTTTTTTTTTTTTAATATATATTTTTTAATTTGCATATGGGCAGGAGGCACCAGGGATCGAACTCCAGACCTCCAGCACGGCAGGTTGGAGCTCTGCCTGCTGAGCCACAGCAGCCGCCCTCTTACATTTATCTTTATTTTAACTAATCGTCCTTCAAATTCAAGGGACTAATAGTACAAACTGAACTTGGGGGAAGAAAAATAACCACATTACTCTTAATATCAGATATGTAAGGAAAACATTAGCATAAATTCATGATCAATTCTATGACAGCGCAAGTTGATTGAAATATATTACTCAAGGCCAACTAAGATGTTCCTATTTATATATCCAAATATTTCTGTACAGCTGCAAATATGATATATTTAATCTTAATTATAAGAACAATAGGAAGTACATACAAAACATCAAATATTTATCCAGCTTAATTTGTAGAAAATCATTTATACTTGTTTTCACAGACTCATTCACTGTAAGATACATATTTTTGGCCTACACCAAATATATAGACATGTGGTAAGTATTGAATTATCATGCCCACTGAAAATGTTGCTTTTTACTGTTTTGGAAGGCTTGGAAGCAGATATTCATGTAAAGTATCTCAATAGATGCGTAAGGATTCCAGACAGTTCAATATAGTAACCAGATATAGAGACTAAATTTTAATAATGCAAAAGGATTACTTACCAAAAAAATCCTGAAGAATTAAAAGAAGCATTCCCTTAGAGCTTTTAAGATTTTGTCCATATAACCCAAGATTGTTGACTATGTTACTGTGTGCATGTGCACATGTGAATTATACATAAGTAGAAAAAATACTAATCTTATATACTATATTTTGCTGGGATGTGAAAATATTTTGTAATTTTTTCTTCATCTGAACTTTTTCTTTAATGAATATATAATTCCTTCATGGCTAAAAATAATTTTCTCTAAGATTCTCATATATCTATTTATATGAGAACTTTCAACTTTTTTTTTTGACACATTGCTTAGGTGCTCTAATGAAGCATAAGGACTTAATAAATCTATAATCACCTTGTGAGTAAGAAAAGCACATCATACAATTATTCAGAAGGAAAAAGAATTATAAGACTGGGGAAAATTCCAAAAGTAAATGAAAAAACGTTACATAAAGGGCTCTCCAGAAGATAACTGTCTATATTGTACTAGAAAAACATTCATTGTCACCAGAATCTAGAGCCCTCCTGCTCCCCCTAAAAAATACAGTTTACATATTCCTGCTTTGAATGTATTGTAATTACTTTAATGTAAGTATCTAAATATTTAGCTATTCTATTTAAACTTATATTTATAAAACTCACGAATTCTTCTCCAAACAAAAAATAAACAGTATTAACCAGGTTATTGTAGGACATAATGTTTTTAATTTAGTTAATATTTATTTTCCTCAGTATTTTTAGAACAGAATAAATAATTGAGATTTTTTTTTTTGCTTTTTTATCTGTTTCCAATTTATCAACATAAAATAAAAAACTTCTGGTGGAACATTATTGGTTTTCCTTTTATTCCTCTCTGTAGTTATAAAAAGTGCATTTATAGTTTTAGAAAAAAAACCAAATTAATTTTGACAACATTTTGATAGCTAAACAGAGCTCAAAAGAATCACAATGGGAATATTAATAATAAAATCTGTATTTTAGAAATTAGATATTGTTGATTATGTTTAAGACTAACAATATTGTTGATTATTTTTAAGACTTTAGACATCTTTTCTCTTTCAAATGCCTGTTTTGATACAAGAATACCTATATATTCAAAGGTAAAATGATTAATTTACATTGAATTCATTTCCATCTAAATAATTAAGAATTTATGTGCTTTAAGTATTCTTTCGGAAATATAACTGGCTTATATGTTCACTTTCAACAAGACTTATTTTGTTTTAAGATATCTAGAAGCATTGGATGGGTTTCTGGTGTGATTGTGGTCGTGGAGGACAATAAAGCCAATGGAGCCCACAGAAACTGTACCCAAGAACTTGGACCCATTAGTGCTACCTTCTAGCTAAATGACTGGAATAGTCCAGTCAGGTAACACATCTGGAGATCCCTGGGCAATCACTATGCTGATTGCTATGCTTGGCTAGTGACAGCAGCAGTTTTGAACCACTACAGTTAATGCTTTCCTGGACCAACTTTTAATTTCAAAGGTCTGTTGAGGCTCCTTTAGCCTGGGTAGCAAATATCTGTGTATGAATTGTAGGTGTGTGAGGACCAGCCAAATGGATCCTACTATGGTACTCAATGCTATTGACTGCACAGCTTCAGTCTCTGTTACTTAGGAAGATTTCACCATTGGACAAGAAAATCAAATCTGGCTGTTCTGAGCTTCATTTTCCATCCCTCATGCACTTTATGGAATTTGTCCTTAATGTTTCATGGAGATGTAGTAGTTGCATTAGTTCTTTAAATATTTCTCCTCATATATTAATGTTTATCACTTTCATCAAACTTTTCTTTAACAATACAACAAAGTAGATCTTATCAACACCTTAAGAATTCTAAAATTATGGAATAATTTTCTTCTTAATTTGTGCCTTTAATGGGAATCTAAATGACCGGAATGATCAGGGTTCAATTTCTCAAATGGTTGATATCTTTAATGTTTTATTGACCATGTAAATTTAGGACTCTCAACTCTGATGATTGCAGACTAATGGAAAATGTTTTAAATTTTTCTTTAAAAATTAATGTATAATTTTGATGTCTTAAATAATTTTCAGAATAAAATTAGGCTTTATCTTATTATAAAGCGGAGATTAATAACATTTACCTCAAAAGCAATACTGGGTCTTTGAAATTCTTTAATCTGAGATTTATTTGACTGGCTGATAATTAATTTTATGGTTATGTCTCTAGATACAGTTGTAGCTGATTATATCATGGGCATGTACTGAGGGATATATTGCCTAGAAACTGTGTTATTATTTAACTGAAATATTAAATTCTCTCATAATCTTAGAATTCAGTGAACAATGACAGTAACTTTAGGAGCTGCATTCTCAAGAAAGGTAATTGTCAAGGGAAGAGATTTGAGTCTTCTCATAGAGATGAAATCCAAATTAGACACTGTGCTGGTTTGAAAGGATTATGCCCCCTAGAAAAGCCATAGTTTAATCCTGACCCAATCTTGTGGGAGGCAGCCGTTTCTTTTAATACCTATTCAGCACTGTAATTTGGAGATTTTATTAGTTTATCTCCATGGACACACCCAATTCCAGGTTGGTCTTGATTAGTTTACTGAAGGCCTTTACTGAAATTAGTTTACTGAAATCCTGTAAAAGAGGAAGCATTTGGGAGAGTACCCGAGAACCATGAGATCCCCCGCAGCCACAGACCTTTAGAGATGAAGAAGGAAAACACCCTTGGGGGTGCTTCATGAAACAAGAAGCCTGGAGAGAAAGCTAGCAGATGTCACCAGGTTCACCATGTGTCTTTACAGTTGAGAGAGAAACCCTGAACTTCACTGGCCTTTCTTGAGTAAAGGTAACCTCTTATTGATGCCTTAATTTGGACATTACTATAGACTTGCTTTAATTGGGACATTTTTACTGCCTTCGAATTGTAAACTTGCAACTTAATACATTCCCCTTTTTAAAAGCTGTTCCATTTCTGGTGTATCACATTCTGGCAGCTAGCAAACTAGAACAAACGTATAAACCTATCTTACAAATAGTTATTAACTGATGTGCTTTCTATAAGAAAATTATCATCTTAGTCTAAAACCGTACTACATTAACAAATGAACTAAGCTCTTATTGAGGATGTGTCATTACCGTCTAACTTAGTTGTTTTCTTTGCATTGATATTTATCAATTCATGGTCTACGCCACGCTGCCCACTGCTTCCTGCTCACTACTGAGCCCCACGCTAACAAAGATTCCACACATTAGGGGCAAGTGTTTAATCACAAACCAAACATGCAGATCCTTCCATGTCCTGCTTTCTTATTCCAGACGCCAAAGTGTTTCTTCATTTGCTGCAATTATATAGAGATTATTCATTACTGCCTTTAATCTACTACATTTCAATATAGAATTTCTCCACTGAAGAAAATATTTCAAAACGAAGTTGGAAAAAGCTAACATGAGTTGAACAAATTCTTATTTACTTAAGGAAAATATGGCTACCTCTAAGTCCGCAAGCCTTCAAGCACTTATAAAGACAATATTATTATTGAATTGAAAGATTTGCATGTTTCAGATCAGGGCGATAGTTCCTGCTCTTCACCAAACCATTATATGAGAGTGAAAACAGGGAGTTGACAATTAGGTAAGACGGAAGTTCCCTTAATTTTGTTTTTCTCCAGACTGTCTTTATGACAAACATTCAACCACTAGATGGCACTATTTATTTCAGTGAGAAGAAGACACTTCAGGGTCATAACAATAAACAACTTAATTGTTGAATATGAAATTGAGGATAAGCATCATGCCTTATTGTGTTTCCCCCAATTGATTTGTCTTCAAATACCACCCAAAGAGATGTGAAATCAAACAAATTTCCTTGTTTAAGAGGGACAAACAGCTTGCTGCAGGGACTTTGTGAATGCTTTTCAAAATGTAGGAATTAAAATTATTAATTTCAGGACTTTGTTAAGTAATATTTAATAAAAATATTAAAGTCCTGAAAATATTAAACAAATATTATTTGTTATCAACCTTGAAAATAAATATGTCTATGCATATGGGACACATAAAAATATATACATATTATATAGTTTTAAAGTATATAATTCAGTCACAAATACACGGCTTGAAAAATTTGTTTCCCCAATGCTTTGAACACTGTAAGTGAACATTTTGAGGATTTCTTCTGCTCCCAACACAGAAATAATTGGTAGATAGCAACATGAAAAGTGAAAATCATAAAGATCAGCCATTTCCAGAAGCAAAGCAAGGGCTTCTGGGGACCAGAAATTGAACGGAATTTCAAGGTGATACATGAGGCTGAACCTGCAAGCCTACTAGGCTCCGGGGCCAAAAGTACATCTAAGCTGCCAGGAAATTTTGAACCTGTAGGATAATGGAAACTAAATGCTCCTCTTATGGGAAAGGGGGCTGAACCCCATTCATTGCCTGAAACCAAAGACTCTCATTCACATGGAAGGCGAGGCTCTGGAAGCTAAGCTTACCCCTGCTTCTGTGCCCTGCGCGGAGGAAATAAGACACAGCCTTATTAGCAACACCTGACCCAAGTTGCCTGTTGTTCTAGTTTGCTATCTGCCAGAATGCAATATACCAGAAACGGAATGGCTTTCAAAAAGGGGAATTTAATAAGTCGCTAGTTTACAGTTCTAAGGCCGAGAAAATGTCCCAATTAAAACAAGTCCATAGAAATATCCAATCAAAGGCATCCAGGGAAAGATACCTAGGTTCAAGAAGGCTGATGAAATTCAGGGTTTCTCTCTCATCCGAGAAGGCACATGGTGAGCACAGAGTTTCTTTCTCATCTGGAAAGGCACATGGCAAGCAATGGCATCATCTGCTAGCTTCTTCTCCTGTCTTCCCATTTCATGAAGCTCCCCGGGAGGCATGTTCCTTCTTCATCTCCAAAGGTCGCTGGCTGGTGGACTCTGCTTCTCGCGGCTATGCCATTCTTCTTTGGCTCTCTCTGAATCACTCCCTTTCTCCAAAATGTTTCCCCTTTTATAGGACTCTAGAAACTTATCAAGACCCACCCAAATGGGTGGAGACATGTCATCACCTAATCCAGCTTAATAACCACTCTTAATTAAATCACACCTCCAGGGAGATGATCTGATTACAGTGTCAAACATACAGTATTGAATAGGGATGATTCTACCTTTATGAAATGGGATTTTGATTAAAACATGGCTTTTCTAGGGGACATACATCCTTTCAAACCAGCACACCTGTTGACTCAGGAACTGGTCTGAGATCGCTTTGATATCATTGCAGCACAAACGCTCAAAATTGCCAATATCAGGACTGGTTGCAGGCTCCAGGTGGAAGCAAAACCTCTTGGTTAGAGGGATGGAAATGTAAATAAAGCTTCCAGTCAAAATCAGCCTGCAGACCAATATTCCTGACCACATAATGATAGATTAAAACAGCCAATACACGAAACAATTTAAATAATAAAACATTCTTTTCTTTACTTTTACAAGAAAAGGAAAACTGTATTCAGTTATAGTGACTTATTTTTTTTCCAGATTTTAATGAAAATATGATTCTTAATCTTGGCAATGAGCGTGAAGCAGGGTAAATAAAAACAACCTGCAGACAGACACTTCCTAGTGAAACTTCAGAATATTTAAATTTTTCAGGATATTTAAAAAAAACAACTTGAAATCTGTCAGAGAAGAAAGATTACTCACAAAAGTACCACACTTAAACTAAAGTTAAAGTCTAAAGTTAGACTTCTCCAGAGCAAACAAGCATGCCAGGAGACAATGATAATTTAGTGTTAGTGTACTAAGGGAAGCTAATTGTTCATTTAGGATTCTATACCTAATTCAACTGTTACTTGAGAGGGAGGGGAAAATATATGTTCAGACACATAAGGACTATAAAAGTTTACTATCCACATTTTTCCAGAAAGAACTACTAAAAGATTTATTGCAACAAGGAGATGAATCCCTGAGAAAAAGAATAAGAAGTATGAAAAAACAGCACAAAAATGGGTAAAATATATTACAGATTTAATTAACTATTAAATATAAAATAAATAAAGAACCATGTCAGCGGTCAAAAAAGATTAAACTAAAAAACAGGCTGTGGGGGGATGGAAGGGGGCTAAATTAAGACCTTTACCAGTAAAGGAGGAGGATGCATATAATGTATAATTTTATATATCATAGGAAAAATATATATATATAGTTAAGAAACAAAGAAGCAAGAAAGGAAAAAAAAAACTTTAGAAATATGTAGAAAGAAAACTGAAATAATGGACTTCTCAGGACTTGATACTGAAGTTTAAGCGATTCAAAGCAGTTTCCGAAAGCTAATATATTAGAGACCCCTGAAAATCAGGCTGCCATGAAAAATCAGACAAAAGAGTCAGAAACAAGAGACAAAAACTGCTCATTTTCTTTGGTATATTGTCTGCTTCTCTTTACTTTTGAAAACTTAGCCCCATGATCATTTGTTTCAACTGATTCCTGATAATTCCAGGAAATATCATTGAGATGCATTCTGTTACCCCATACATAAAAATTATCTACCTGCGTAAGTGCAGATTGAGCACAATCATCTAAATTGGCAATTTTACTAATGAAGAAAAGATAGCTTTCTCCGAAATTTAACTCCTTTACATTTTTATACATGACTAGCTTGGAACATACATATGTTTAAACCTATACACACTAAAGAACACTAAAAGATTAGCCTTTGGGAAAGAATCTTATCCCAATGCTATGCGGCCTTTATTTCTGTTTAAATGAGATTTTCAAAAATTTCAACTGCTATGAAACTAATCAATATTTCTCCAATGGAGGAAAAGATCACCTTATTTATATTCAGAGGCTGCCACAAATTAAGCCTAGACCCCAAACAAAATCAAGAAATTATAGAAAACCCACTAAGACCAATAAAGTTTGAAACGCCTGACAGGGGACAAACACACAAACAGAATAAATAAACAGAATTAAAAAAAGCATCAGAAGCCTGACTCAAAATAGCAGACTGTGCATGTACATTTATTCCCTATTCAGCCAACAGATCTATTAATATAATGAAAGAACATGTCAACCTCTAAATCAAGAATGAATTTCAACAATAGACCAGAAATTGTGAGAAATTCTAGAAGTTAAAAAGTAGATAAGGTCAGATTGGTAAGAAAGCAAGAAGAGAGAAATCCATAGCCAAAACACATGCAGAAAAATATTATATGGAAAAAACAGTTTCTCCCACAAAGCCTAGAGAAGTTACATGTCCAGAATAGAAACTAAGCAGGAAGAACCTGTAGAAAAATGACCAATAGCACTCATTAAAAGTTATAATCAAAACAGTCCCTGTAGTGAGGCCTTTTTCCTACTCATGAATATGGGATGCCTGATGGTGTAATGATGATAGTTTTCCTCCATGAATCAGTATGTTTCAGAAGGATAGAACAGAGAGAGGGAGGGGAGAAAACATTCAAAGAAATAGAAAGCATCTCCAGAGGTAAGAAAAGATATGACTTTAGATTGGAAGGGTCTAACTTAGTGATAAATCAGTGTTGATTCAAACTGTGAATTAATTAGTGGCATTTATGAATTCAAATTCAAGATATCTCTGAATATTTGAGACAGTAATGGGCAGGGGAGGAGTAAATGGGAGTAAAATGGAATAAGGATTTTGATGTATTTGTAGAGTCAATATTAATTTTAGACATTTAGAATAAAATATGTTTAAATTTTATTAAAATGATCACTCAAAGAATAAAAATAAATTTTTTAACTTCTACACCAATAGAAAGAAAAACAATACAAGGAAAACAATTACTCCAATGATCTGTAGAAAAAGTAAAACAATAAAAAGAAAGCAGAAAAAAGAAACAATAAAAAAGCATGATGAATAAAACATTTAAGATAGGGTACAGAAATAATGCAAAATGTATTGTCTTCTTAATAAATGTGTACAAAATTACTCTTAGAAAAGGACGGTTTATCAGGTTTAGGGGCAAATAAAATATATATTCACAGCTGTTTGTTGGAGATGTGCCTAAAACAAAATAGTTTAAAAAGTTGAAAATAACAAGCAAAAAATGAATCTCAGAAAACTGGCAACAAAATACAAGTATGGCAATATTAATAATACATAGAAGAATGTATAACAAATAATATGACCTCAAGATAAATGAGCAAAATCTGATATAAATACAAAGATAATTTGAAAAATCTTCAATATTAATGGAGGACATAAACATTTTTCTCCAAACTCAATGGATTAAGCATAAAAAAATTATAAATGAAGGCTTGAATAAAGCAGTCATAGATCTTTTTCTATAACCACACACAGAATTTTATATTCAACCAAGAGAACACTTTCTTTTAAAGGTCCTAGGGATATTTATAAAAATTGACCAAGCATCAAGTCACTGTAAAATTCTCCACAGCAAAAATTATAACAATATTTTCTCCATCCACAATATATTGAGCTAAAAATTATGCTGAGTGAAATAAGGCAGACACAAAAGGACAAATGTACAATTTCACTAATATGAACTAATTATAATATATAGACTCATAGACATAAAATCTAGAATATAAGTTACCAGGATATAGAATGACACTAGAGAAAGGGGAGCAATTGCTTAATATGTGCAAAATTTTTAACTTCAAACACAGACGTTTGGAAATGGATAGACATAATGGTAGCATGTTATTGTGGGTATAATTAACAGTGCTGAATTGTGGGTGAATGTGGTAGGAAAGGGAAGTTTAGAGCCATGCACATCACCAAAGGAAAGCTGGAGGATATAACGTGGGAATGTATTACACAGGGAATCTTGTAGTGGATGATGAGTGTGATTAACCAACCATATAAATATTAAAAAGGTCAATAATAGTGGAGAATAAGGGGTGTGGTTTGTTCTGGGCTTTTTGAAATTTTTATTTCTTTTTCTAGAGAAATCAAAATGTTCTAAAATGGATCATGGTGATGAATGTGCAGCTATGTAACGATTCTTTGAGTCAATGATTATATACTTTGGGGGATTACATGCTATGTGAATATCTCAGTAAAACTGTATTTAAGTAATATACACCAAAAGAATGAGCTAAAAGAGTTGAGAGTGGAAATAGAAGTGGAAAAGGAGTGAAGGGTTGATGCTTTTCACTGTAAGCATTGTGAAATTATTTGGTTATTTAAACTGTATGCATAACTATATAGCAGATAAAAATTAAAGTGTCATTAAAACAGATATGTTCTAAGACTAATAAAAAAGAAAAATTTCCATTAAAAATATAGAGTAAGAATAATTACAAAATAAAATTTTAAGACACTCATCTACATCAGCATCAAAATTTAACAAAATATGTGCAGAATCTATACAAAAAAAATTATAAAACTGTTGAAAGAATTCAGAGATCTAAATAAATGGAGAGAGATATGCAATTTTCATGAACTGGAAGACTCAATATTGTTAAGATATACATTCTAGCCATAACTGCATGTATTAATAAACATAGATAACAATAAATGAGCTAAGGAATTCAGAAAAGTATATTAACATCACTTAATATAAGTAAAATGGATAGATATAGAAGGAAAACTTAAAAACAATTTAAAAATTCTCTGAACAATTAAAACAACAATGTTAGTTCTTCTAAAAGATGAGAAAATAGATAATTGTTGGACATGTGGTGGGAAAAATGTGACAAGTATTGGTGATGAAAAAGCAGACATAGCTATGGAGACATAGTTATATATTTCTCCATACAAAAAAATTTGTGTATAATTTTTAGTGATTAATTTGAGCATCTAAATGAAATGAGAGAAATTTTAGGAAAATATAAACTACCAGTATGACTCAAGAGATAGAAATCTTTACTGATTCATTAACTGTGAAACACAATTCTATGAGTTAGGTGTTATAAATGTTATTTCCATTTTAAAAATTAATATTCTGAGGCACAAAGAGGTTAAGTAGCTTGTTTCAGTTATACTTCAAAATATAGGTCTGTCTACCAAATCCATTATAGGAACCACAATATTATATATTATGCTTTCACATAAAAGTTTGAACAGAGGAAAGTTAGCTTCATTCCTGCCATAGATAAAATTTTGACTTCTAATTTAGGAAATTCTCCTGTCAATTATGAAGAAAACAATTATAAATTTCTGATTTATACAAGTATAATATAACCACCATATTATAATCCATTTACCTTCAATCATTCCTGGATGTGTTAAAGACAAACAATACATTCATCAATTCAATAAGCATTTATTAAATATGAACTAATTCATAGACAATGTAGGCACTGAGTAAACAATATTAAAGCACAGTTGTGATTAGGAACTCTCAGAAGACTGTATAAGTATACTGTTTTTACAATGTGTGTGATTGTGAAAATCTTGTGTCTGATGCTCCTTTTATCCAGGGTATGGACAGATGAGTAAAAATAAATAAATAAATAAATAAATAAGGATAATAAATAAATAAATAATGGGGGGAGATGAAGGGTAAAAATTGGGTAGATTGAAATACTGTGGCCAATGAGAGGGCAGGGTAAGGGTTATGGGATGTATGAATTTTTTTTCTTTTTATTTCTTTTTTCTGGAGTGATACAAATGTTCTAAAACTGATCATGGTGAATACACAACTATGTGATGATATTGTGAGCCATTGATTGTATAATATGGCTGGACTGTATGTGTGTGGATATTTCTCAATAAAAATATTTTTTAAAAAAAGTTAAGGGCGGGCCACGGTGGCTCAGTAGGCAAGAATGCTTGCCCGCCATGCCAGAGGACCCGGGTTCAATTCCCGGTGTCTGCCCAAGTAAAAAAAAAAAAAAAAAAAATTAAGTGAGTTCCCCAAACTGCAGTGGCCAGTGCCTCCCCCCAGGCTGCTTCCCAGAGGGGAAAGGAAAGAGACTTTGCCAGCAGCAGGGGCTGAGCAAAACCAAGCTCCAATTGTGGAATTAATTAACAAATTCTGACTACTAAAAATGGGCTCCCAGATCAGCTGAACCTCAAGTAAAAGCTGAGGTTGCTGGTTTTTGCCCTGGTGCAGAGGGGACAGGGCTGACAGAAAAAGAAAAAATAACAGAGGTTTTTTTTTTTTTTTTGGATTTGAAAAGGTCTGGGCCCTGAAGGAAAGGGGAGGGGCACATAGGACTTGGAGATACACAGAGCAATGTACCAACTTAAGCTCTTGATTGGCAAACTTGAGGAATGGGGATCCTTCTCTGAAAAGAAATTATCTTTTTCTTTTTCGTGGCTGTGTTTCTATGACTTCACTGCTATTTGGATATACCTGCAAGCCTTCTCAGGCTCCAACTGCCTCAAGCATAGGCAAAATTGAGCTTGTCTGAGAGTCTGTCTGGAGCCTGTGCTTTCCCTAGTAGGGGGGTGGGGCCCAGCTCCTGTGGAATCCCTCTCTCAAGAAATTCAGACCCCAGGGCCTAGAAAAGTGAAGTGATTAAAGCCAGCCTACAATCTCTCCTCTGTCTCAACCATGCCCCCAGCAGGAAAAGTCTGCTGAAGTTAAAGGTACTGCATCACCTTATGCAGGTAGAACCTGCAGGCAGAAAGTGCCACATACTGGGCAGGATAGGTAAAACACACAGTCCAGAGACTTCATAGGAAAGCCTTTCAGGCTGCTGGGTCTCATCCTCAGGGAAAACTGATGCAGGTGAGTCTTTCCTCCTGAAAAGAGGCCAGTTTGGTCTGGGAAAATCTAGATAAATAGACCCTCCTAAGGGGGTGGTGGTGAAGGCACCATCCAGGCAGGGCAAGAAACAAAAAAACAAGAACTGAAAAATTCTAATCTGTTAAACAAAACCTAAGCCAGAGGACTAGACTAATCTGAACTGAATGTCAAAGAACAGATAGACAACAAATCATCCAGCAAGAAAACCCTAGGTAAAAAAAAACAAAAACAAAAACAAAAACTGAAAACAATCTCCAGAATAAACTAATTGAAATAATTAAATGCCTAGACACCAGCAAAAAATAACGAATCATACTAGGAAAATTGAAGATATGGCCCAGTCAAAGGAACAAACCAACAATTCAAATGAGATACAGGAGTTGAAACAATTGATTCAGAATGTTCAAACAGACATGGAAAACCTCATCAAAGATCAAATCAATGAATTGAGGGAGGATATAAAGAAGACAAGGAATGAACAAAAAGAAGAAATCAAAAGTCTTAAAAACCAAATCACAGAACATATGGGAATAAAAGGCATGGTAAAAGAGATGAAAAAAAACCCAGAAACCTACAATGTTAGATTTCAAGAGGCAGAAGTTAGGATTAGTGAACTGAAGGATGGAACATCTGAAATCTGACAAGCAAAGGAAAATACAGGGAGAAGAATGGGAAAATATGAGCAGGGACTCAGGGAATTGAATGACAACATGAAGTGGATGAATATACGTGTTGTGTGTATCCCAGAAGGAGAAGAGAAGGGAAAAGAGGGAGAAAAACTAATGGGGAAAATTGTCACTGAAAATTTCCCAACTCTTATGAAAGACTTAAAATTACAGATCTAAGAAGTGCAGTGTACCCCACACAGAATAGATACAAATAGATGTACTCCAAGACACTTACTAATCAGAATGTCAGATGTCAAAGAGAAAGAGAGAATCTTGAAAGCAGGAAGAGAAAAGCAATCCATCACATACAAGGTAAGCCCAACAAGACTATGCATAGATTTCTCATCAGAAACCATGGAGGTGAGAAGACAGTGGGATGATATATTTAAGTTACTAAAAGAGAAAAATGGCCAACCAAGAATTCTTTATCCAGCAAAATTGTCCTTCAAAAATGAGGGGGAAATTGAAACATTTTCAGACAAAAAAATCACTGGGAGAATTTGTGACCCAGAGACCAGCTCTGCAAGAAATACTAAAGGGAGCACTAGAGACAGACAGGAAAAGACAGGAAAGAGAGGTGTGGAGAAGAGTGTAGAAATGAAGACTATCAGTAAAGGTAAAAAGAAGAAAAATTAAATATGACATATAAAATCCAAAAGGCAGAATGGTAGAAGAAAATACTGCCCATACAGTAATAACACTAAATGTTAATGGATTAAACTCCCCAATCAAAAGACATAGACTGGCAGAATGGATTTTTAAAAAAAGGACCCATCTATAGGCTGTCTACAGAAAATTCATCTTAGACCCAAGGGTAAACATAGGTTGAAAGTGAAAGGTTAGGAAAAGGTATTTCATGCAAATAACAATCAGAAAAAGAGCAGGAGTAGCTATACTAATATTCAACTAATTAGACTTCAAATGTAAAACAGTTAAAAGAGACAAAGAAGGACACTATGTGTCAATAAAAGGAACAATTCAACAAGAAGACATATCAATAATAAATACTTATGCACTGAGCCAGAATGTTCCAAAATACATGAGGAAAACACTGAAAAGAGAAATAGATACATCTACCATAATAGTTGGAGACTTCGATTCACCACTCTCATCAATGGACAGAACATATAGACAGAAGATCAATAAAGAAACAAAGAATTTGAATAATATAATAAATGAGCTAGACTTAACAGACATTTGTAGAACATTACACCCCACAACAGCAGGAAACTTTTTCTCAAATGCTCATGGATCATTCTCAAGGATAGACCATATGCTGGGTCACAAAGAAAGTCTCAATAAATTTAAAATGATTGAAATCATACAAAACACTTTCTTAGATAATAAAGGAATGAAGTTGGAAATCAATAATAGGCAGAGTGTCAGAAAATTCACAAATATATGGAGGCTCAACAACACACTCTTAAACAACCAGTGGGTCAGAGAAGAAATTACAAGGGAAATCAGTAAATATCTCAAGGCAAATGAAAATAAAAACACAACATATCAAAATGCATGGGATGCAGCAAAAGCAATGCTAAGAGGGAAATTTATAACCCTACATGCCTATATCAAAAACAAAAAGAAAAAATCGAAGAATTAACTGTCCGCTTGTAAGAACTAGAGAAAGAGCAGCAAGCTAACCCCAAAGCAAACAAAAGAAAAGAAATAATGAAGATCAGAGCAGAAATAAATGAAATTGAAACATGAAAATAATCAAGAAAATCAACAAAACCGGAAGTTGGTTCTATGAGAAAATCAGTAAGATTGATGGACCCTTAGCGAGGTTGACAAAAAGAAGAAGAGAGAGGGTGCAAATAAAATAAGAAATGGAAGAGGAGACATAACCACTGAACCTGCAGAAATAAAGGAAGTAATGAGAGGATACTATGAACTAATGAGAGGATACTAATGTAGATGAAATTGATAACTTCCCAGGAAGGTACGAACAACCAACATTGACTCGAAAAGGAATAGTCAACCTCAATAAGCCAATCACAAGTAAAGAAATTGAATCAGTCATTATGAAGCTCCCCAAAAGGAAAAGTCCAGGAGCACATGGCTTCACATGTGAATTCTATCAAACATTCAAAAAAGAATTGGTACCAACCCTGGTCAAACTCTTCAAAAAAATTGAAGAAGAGGGAAAGCTACCTAACTCATTCTATGAAGCCAACAACACCCTCCTACCAAAGCCAGAAAAAATATATTACAAGAAAAGAAAAACTACAGACCAATCTCTCTAATGAATATAGATGCAAAAATCCTCAAAAAAATTCTTGCAAATCAAATTCAGCAGCAATTTAAAAGAATTATACACCATGACCAAGTAGGATTCATCCCAGGCATGCAAGGATGGTTCAACATAAGAAAATCAGTTAATGTAATACACCATATCAACAAATCAAAACAGAAAAACTACATGATCATCTTGATCGATGCAGAAAAGGTATTTGACGAAATTCAACATCCTTTCTTGCTGAAAACACTTCAAAGGATAGGAATAGAAGGGAACTTCCTCAACATGATAAAGGGAATATATGAAAAACCCACAGCTAACATCATCCTCAATGGGGAAAAACTGAAAACTTTCCCCCTAAGATCAGGAACAAGATAAGAATGTCCACTATCACCATTGTTATTCAACATTGTTGGAAGTTCTAGCCAGAATAATTAGTCAAGAAAAAGAAATGCAATGCATCAAAATTGGAAAGGAAGAAGTAAAACTCTCACTGCAGATGATAAAATACTATATGTCAAAAACCCCAAAATACCCACAGCAAAATTACTAGAGCTAATAAATGAGTACAGCAAAGGGGCAGGTTACAAGATCAACACTCAAAAATCTGTAATGTTTCTATACACTAGTAATGAACAATCTGAGGGGTAAATCAAGAAAAAATGACATTTACAATTGCAACCAAAAGAATAAAATATTTAGGAATAAATTTAACTAAAGATACAAAAGACGTATACAAAGAAAACTACAAGAAATTGTCAAAAGAAATCACAGAAGACCTAAATAAATAGAAGGGCATAGCGTGTTCATGGATTGGAAGACTAAATATAGTCAAGATGTCAATTTTACCTAAACTGATTTACAGATTCAATGCAATACTAATTAAAATTCCCCACACTTACTTTTCAAAAATAGAAAAACCAGTAACCAATTTATCTGGAAGCGCAGGTTGCCCCGAATAGTTAAAAATAGAAAACAAAATGAAGTTGGAGGCCTCATGCTACCTGACTTTAAGGCATATTATGAAGCTACAGTGGTCAAAACGGAATGGTACCAGCATAAAGATAGATATACTGACCAATGGAATTGAACAGAGTGTTCAGATATAGACCTTTTCATCTATGGACAATTGATCTTTGATAAGGCAGTCAAGCCAACTCACCTGGAACAGAAAAGTATCTTCAATAAATGGTGCCTAGAAAATTGGATATCCACATGCAAAAGAATGAAAGAGGAGCCACATCTCACACCCTAAACAAAAATTACCTCAAAATGGATCAAAGACCTAAACATTAGATCTAAGACCATAAAACTCTTAGAAGAAAATGTAGGGAAATATCTTATAAATCTTATACTTGGAGGTGGTTTTATAGACCTTACACCCAAAGCAAGAGCACTGAAGAAAGAAAGAAATGGAAACTCCTCAAAATTAAACATTTTTGTGCATCAAAGAACTTCATCAAGAAAGTAAAAAGACAGCCCACACAATGGGAGAAAATATTTGCAAATGATATATCTGATAAAGGTCTGGTACCAGAATATATAAAGAGATTGTTCAACTCAACAACAAAAAGACAATCCATTTGCAAAAATGGACAAAAGACATGAACAGACACTTCTCAAAAGAGGAAATACAAATGGCCAAAAGGCACATGAAAAGATGCTCAGCTTCCCTGGATATTAGGGAAATGAAAATCAAAACCACAATGAGATATCATCTCACACTCACCAGAATGGCCATTATCAATAAAACAGAAAATGACAAGTGCTGGGGAGGATGTGGAGAAAGAGGCACACTTATCCACTGTTGGTGGGAATGTCAAATGGTGCAACCTCTGTGGAAGGCAGTTTGGCGGTTCCTCAGGAAGCTAAATATAGAATTGCCATATGATCCAGCAATACCATTGCTAGAGGATATGAGGGCAAGGACACAAATGGATATTTGCACACCAACGTTTATAGCAGCATTATTTACAATTGCAAAGAGATGGAAATAGCCAAAATGTCCATCAACAGATGAGTGGCTAAACAAACTGTGGTATATACATATGAAGGAATATTATGCAGCTGTAAGACAGAATAAAGTTATGAAGTATGTAACAAAATGGATGGCATGAGGAAGAACAAAGGAATGTCAATACTGCAGGGTGTTGAAAATAGATGGTAATTACTATTTTAAAACTTTAACTTATGTGTGAGATTAAAGTGAAAAATGTTTATTTGGTACAAAATTTATATTTTGACTAGTGCATTTGCTAATATAACTTATGTGGACAGCTTAATTGAACACCATAATACTTGAACCTTGAGTAGGGCATGAGATTTTGTAGGTTTCTCCAGGGTGATGCCCTGATAAATCCGAGTGATTTGAACAGTGAATAAAAAAGTATTTGCAAAGTCCACTTGGGGGAATGGTGAGAAAGGGGGAAAATTCAACTTTCTCAAGTGGAGAATTCTTGATATTCTCACAAGCAGTGGGGTCAACCAAAGTGATAGGCTGAGCCCCCAATCTTGAGGTTTGTTCATAAGAAATTTAACACTGCAAAGGATAGGCTAAGCCTACTTAAAATTAGGCCTAAGAGTCACCCCCAAGAGAACCTCTTCTGCTGCTCAGATGTGGCCTCTCTCTCAGCCAACACGACAAACAAACTCACTGCCCTCCCTCTCTCTATGTGGGACATGACTCCCAGGGGTGTGGACCTTCTGGTAACATGGGACAGAAATCCTAGAATGAGCTGAGGCTCAGCATCAAGGGGTTGAGAAAATCTTCTCGACCAAAAGGGCAAAGAGTGAAATGAGACAAAATAATGTGTCAATGGCTGAGAAATTCCAAAGTCAAGAGGTTATCCTGGAGATTATTCTTATGCATTAAATAGATACCACCTGTTTAGTTAAGATGTAATGGAAGGGCTGGAGGGAACTGCCTGAAAATGTAGAGCTGTGCTCCAGTAGCCATGTTTCTTGAAGAAAACTGTATAATGAATAGCTTTCGCAATGTGACTGTGTGGTTGTGAAAACCTTGTGTCTGATGCTCCTTTTATCTACCTTATCGACAGATGAGTAAAACATGGATTAAAAATAAATAAATAATAGGGGGAACAAATGTTAAAATAAATTTAGTAGATTGAAATGCTAGTGATCAATGAAAGGGAGGGGTAAGGGGTATGGTATTTGTTCTAGTTTGCTAGCTGCCGGGGTGCAATATA
Source organism: Myrmecophaga tridactyla (assembly GCA_004026745.1). Classification (NCBI taxonomy): domain Eukaryota; kingdom Metazoa; phylum Chordata; class Mammalia; order Pilosa; family Myrmecophagidae; genus Myrmecophaga; species Myrmecophaga tridactyla. Next base: position 27,684 of record PVIY010030051.1, read on the forward strand.
CCAGAAACAGACTGGCTTTTAAAGAGGGGAATTTAATAAGTTGCTAGTTTACAGTTCTAAGGCTGAGAAAATGTTCCAATTAAAGCAAGTCTATAGAAATGTCCAATCTAAGGCATTCAGGGAAAGATACCTTGGTTTAAGAAGGCTGATGAAGTTCAGGGTTTCTTTCTCAAGTGGGAGGGCACATGGTAAACATAGTCAGAGTTTCTCTCTCATCTGGAAAGGCACATGGTGAACACAGTCAGGGTTCCTCTCTCATTTGGAAGGGCACATGGCAAACATGGTGTTATCTTCTAGCTTCCTCTCCTGGCTTCCTGTTTAATGAAGCTCCCCAGGAGGCATCTGCCTTCTTCATCTTCAAAGGTAACCAGCTGGTAGACTCTGCTTCTTGTGGCTATGTCATTCTGCTCTGCTCTTTCTGAATCTCTTTCATTCTCCAAAATGTTTCTTCTTTTATAGGACTTCAGAAACTAATCAAGACCCACCCAAATGGGTGGAGACATGCCTCCACCTAATCCAGTTTAACAACCACTATTGATTAAGTCACATCTCCAGGGAGATGATCTAATTACAGTTTCAAACATACAATACTGAATAGGGATTAGAAGAAACAGCTGCCTTTATAAAATAGGATTAGGATTAAAACATGGCTTTTCTAGAGTACATACATCATTTCAAACCAGCACAGTATGTATGAATTTTTTTTCTGCTTTCTTTTTATTTCTTTTTCTGAATTGGTGTAAATGTTCTAAGAAATTATCATGATGATGAATATACAGCTATGTGTTGATATTGTGAGTTTTTGTTATATAACAAGAATGGACTGATCATATGGTAAAAATGTTTGTGTTTGCATATGGTTATGTTTAATTAATAAATAAATAAAAAGTTAATTTAGTTTTTTAGCATTGATAACTTTAATACTAATGTGTGATAAGAATGGCAAGAATGATTTGAACAAAGTTTAGTAGGTGGACAATGAGAGGGATGACTAACTATGTGTCAAAGTCAGCAAATAGTAGCCATCATTTGCTGAGTTTCTACTGAGTTGTAAGAAAAATAGCATGATAATGAGATAAAGTTACCAGAAAAATCTGAAAAGACCAGAAAATTATAAAATATGCCAAAGTATCTCCCACAATGGGCAAACACTGCCACTGTTGAAATCTAGTGATGGGAAATTGTCATTTTTTGTCAACTCCTTGTTAGAACTAATTTCTCATCAAGACTGGACACAAAAGCATTCATCTTTACAATATTGCTCTGAGGTAGACATTATTACCCATTTTAAAGATGAGGTAACCTCTCTCGAAAGAACATAATTACAGCAAATGGAAGGTCAAGAGCTAAACTCAAGATGGTTCTGAATATGTTAATAAAACCATCATGATGGGGGCCATGCAGTCAGGTGATATTGTTCTAGGTTGATAAATGTGGTAGATTGAATTATCCCTAATTTAGACCACCTCGTACTCTGTCTCCTTTTGGGTGTCAACCCATTCTTAAAAGGATCCCTTGAAGATGGTATTTTTAGCTAAAGTATGACAAACTGAAATCAGGTAGGCCTTAATCCAGATTACTGGGGCCTTATGAAGAGAAGAAACCAGAAGACAGCCTCAGAGAAGCCTTGGGGATGAGCTGAAAGTCACCAGGAATTCTGAAGAGAAAGGTGAAGACATCACCATGTGACATAAGGCTGCGATGAAAGCCAAGGAATCCTGAGGATTACTGCAAGCCAGCTCCAGGATGTTACCAACCCAGGAGGAAACCAGCCATCCAGCCTCAGAAACTGTGAGACAATACGTTCCTGTTATTTAAGCCAACCTCTTTTGGGGAATTTGTGATAGCAGTTTAGGCAGAGTAAAACAATGATCCTGGACAGAGATGTAGAAGTGTGGGAAGGGGAGCTTGCTTAGAATGGCAATCAGACCAAACAGAGTAGAATATGATAAACAGACTCCAGTAGAAAAGACCTGGGGGAAATTTATGGATTCTGGAGTGTAAAAGAGGAAGAGATGGAATGCTTGCTGTTCCTATATACACATTGTCTGTGAAAAGGAAGTGATCTTTTAATAAGAGCATTTGATATGTGTAGGAGGAAAGCTTCTGGGAAATAACATGTAATATAACAGAGAAAAAGGTGATCAGGGACAAACACCGAAAAGTAGCTGTGTAAACATACCTATTTTGTCTAAAGTTTGTGTTGCTCTTCCTTTCTTGGGTGGTGACAAAGCAATGTTGTATTTACAGAAACTTTGTCATGTTCACCTGTAAGCATAGGCAAGTCTGCTTAGAATAAGACTTCATTTTAAAATTTACACAGGAGAGGGAGTGCAAGGGTGGTTCAGTGGTAGAATTCTCACCCACCATGCAGGAGACCCTGATTTGATTCCCCGCCCATGCACTTATATCAAAATTTTGATTATATCAAAATTCTGTTAAAGTGGGAAGCTTAAGTTTTGGGGGATGATCAGGGCAGGTTTAAAGAGGAACTTCCTGGAAGGCAGAGTATTGGGAGGCCTCTGGAGAGGAAACAGATGACTAGATGTGAGAGATCGCTGGAGTTTCTCGGTTTCCCTCTCCATTAGACAACTTGGCCTAGTAGGCAGAGCCATTTGTTCAGGAATAAAACTTGTTTGGGGCAAGTATGAAGAGATTTTCTCTGAAAGTTGAATTGGGTAGAAAGTCTACAGGAAACCGAGGAAGCTTGCCTCCCAGTTGTCCTTCAGGTCTTCCTCTAATAATGCAACTGCCCAAATATCAGGGCATTTTGGGGGATTAAAAAAATGATTTATAATTTATATACAATAAATGCACAATTTTTAAATGCTCACTTTTGACAATTTTATACACTATCCAAAACAGGAGACAGAGCATTTCTTTCACCACAGAAAGTTACCTTATACCTCTTTCCAATAAAGTTTCCTGTCCCAAAGGCAACCAGTTTCTGATTTCTCTTTGCTAAGAACTGTGACTTTACCCTTCTTAAAAGCTAACGTGTTTTCCTGTCACAGTTCATAGGTGTTAGCTGAAGACATGAGTTATAATAATAGTAAAACAATTTTGGATTAGGAGGCACTAAAAATGACTGATCATTAAGCATAGATGAAAAACTCATAATAGATGAATAATAGGAGGTTCAAAGGAACATCATGGGTTGATTTGATATAAACCTGAAGATTCTAAGTTTTATTCTCTTATTTTAATTCTTATTTTGAATTACATTAATTTAAAAAGCAAGAGTCCAGTTTAGCATATTATAAAATTAGAAAGAAATATGTGAGATTAGGGGGGGCCAAGATGGCGGCTTAGCAAGGTGCGCATTTTAGTTCGTCCTCCAGAACAACTACTAGATAACCAGAAACAGTACAGAACAGCTCCCGGAACCACGATAGTGACCGAACACACAGCGCGCCCAGAACGGGAGCAGCTTAGACCGACGGCAACTCGCCGGATCTGTGAGTTCCCCAAAGCCGCGGCGGCCGGCGCCCGGCGCCCCTCCCCCATAGGCGGCTTCGCGGAGAGAAAGGAAACAGTACTGGGGACTGAGTCCAACCAAGCGCCAATTGTGGCATTAATAAACAAATTCTGATTACGAAAAATAGGCCCCCAGCTCACTCGAAACTGGGCAAGTCAGAAGTCGCTTATTGGGCTAACCGAAAAAGAGGAAAGGGGACAAAACGGGGGTTTTCGTGGCGGTTTCTACGG
>PVIY010030052.1:0-11900 GCA_004026745.1 Myrmecophaga tridactyla
CCCCCCGGCTCAGTTCCAGCACCCCCCAAGACCTACCATCGCTGACTCCTCTTCCTGAGGGAGCTCCTGATACCAACCCTTGCAGCTACTTGCTCTGGTGTCACCTGTTTATTTTCCTTAGCACACCCAAAGTGCTCTGAAATTACATTTGTGCATTGTCTATCTGTCTGTCTATTGCTCACCTAACGTCTCTGAGATGTAAGGTCCTTGCAGGCAGGTTTCCTGTCTGTCCTGCTCGCTGCCGAATCCCTAGAACACAATGGGAGCTTGCAATATAGTTGTAGGATTGGAGGGAGTTGTCCAGGCAAGGAACCAGCCAGAGGTGTGATCTCAGACCAGGGACTCCAGAGAGAGCCAGCACAGTGGACAATCTTTGCTGACCTGGGGATGGAGCCAGAGAGGGAGAGACTTCCAGCCTGGAAGCACCAGAGTCTGGAGTGAGTGAAGCTGCTGCTGGGAAGACGCTCTGTGTCTCACTTTCCTCACCTGTCCGGGAGGCTGATGAACCCATATTATAGGGGAGTTTGGGTTTGTTAAAGGTGCCAGAATGCAACATACCAGAAACGGAATGGCTTTTAAGAAGGGAATTTATTAAGTTGCAAGTTCATAGTTCTAAGGCTATAAAAATCTCCAAACTGAGGCATCCAGAAGAAATACCTTGGCTCAAGAAGACCGATGGTTCTGGAACAACTCTCCCAGCTGGGAAGGCACATGGTGACATCTGATAGCTTACTCTCCAGGCTTCTTCAACGACTTCCCTGGGGCATTTTCTTTCATCTCCAATGGCTGTGTGGGCTCTGGAGCTTTTTCCAATATGGTTCCCTTTTAAAGAGCTCTGGTAAGCAACCCCACCTTGTATGGGTAGTGATACATCTCCGTGGAAACCACCTAATCAAAACGTCAGCAATACTGTCAGGATTAAAGAACATGGCTTTCTCAGGACACGCAACAATTTCTAATTGGCATAAGGGGTTTCCTGGAACATGGCAGGGGATTGATAATGGTGGGTATCATTATTCCGTATTATGAGAGATGGGAGGTAGAATCCAGAAGACAAGATCATCTTGGACCTTTCGGGCTCAGGAGCTGGCCTGACACGGTGTGAACAGAGGGTCTAGAGCAGTCTGAGGGAGGGTGTGGGAGCGGTGAGACTGTGAGGGCGGTGGCAAGGGCACAGTTCAGGCCCTGGGGTTAGGATTTGGAGCAGACAAATGCCCGTTTTGACCTGATGCTCCTCAGAGCAATGTCTGCACTGGGCTTTTATGCCCCAGCCTCTGGTTGTTAAGATTTTTATCAAGGGAGTGCCCCTCGGCAGGCCTCAAGCCAGACCGTATCACATCCTCATGCATACAGCTGGTTACCACTGGTTGCAAAACATGCTTTTTTCAATTTGTTTACATTCTAATTGTGATCAACAAGATTACCCTGTTCCTGGGATTCAAGATCACCACATCATTTCAGCTCACAATTGCTGGACACAGAGCGAGGAAGCCAGGAGGCTGGAGTGTGCTGAAGCCTCCCAGCTCTCCGCTTGGGCATAACTTTCCAAGATCATGCAGCGAGCTGGAGTCCTGCAGAGCACCTGGGGCCCTAAGCCAGGGAGGCACAGATCAAAGGTCATGGCAGCTGGTGGGGCCAGTGTCCACAGGACAGGGTGCACAGCAGGGGTCTCCACGTGTGGGGTGCCCATGAGAACCTGGCTGAGGGCTGGCTGTGCACATCCAGGTGAATTGACCCAGCCTCTTCAGAGAGAAGTTTCCACAGGGCTGTGGGGGAAGGGGATGCTGGTGGTCAAGCCAGCATGGCCCATGCCCACCCTCTGCACCCAGAAGAGACACGAGACAGGCTGCCTGGGTGGCAAGGACCACCCAGAAAGGAAAGCTTGCTCTAGATGCACTGTGTCTGGGGACGAGCCTTTGGGACCCACCATCCACCAAGGTGCTGATCTAATTTAACCTGAGAAGCAAATGACACTCAGTGCACTGGGCAGCAAGGGCTGGGAGCCTGGAAAGAGACTGGCACATTCTGAACCCTGGCCCCTTCTCCTCCTCTGGGACTCTGCGTTCTCCTCCTGGGAGGAAGGTCTCTGCAGCATGGACGGACCGTGGAAAGCACCCCCAGGTGCCCTCTGCTGGCACCAATGCAACAGGCATCAATAGAGGCCTTCATTGTGCAAGCATCTGCCACTGCGTGCGGCCCTCACTCTCCCCAGCAACCTGGGCTTGACAGTATTCCCAACACGAGTTGTTAATGGATGTGGAAAGTGAAGTTCAGAGAAGGGGCCTAGAGCATTCAAGGTGAATGGTAGGGAAATGGTGGATCCAGGGATGATGGGACCATCTCAGCCTCTCCTGCCAGCTTCCCAATGACACTCACACCTCTCATTTGAGGACCAAGCAGGACTACAGACAATAAGAATTCCAGCATTATAAGGCTTCCATTGGGGAAACTGAGGCCTGGAGAAGGCATCCACCTTGGATGACACAATCTGAGAAGCTACTGGAACCCACAGGCCTATCCCAGCTTAGACCACCTCCCAACATGCTCTCATTTCCCTCCTAAAGCTCATTCTCCTGCCCCCAGAAATGGACAGCTCAGAGCTCATTCCCTTTCGTTGACAGACACCAGAGTCAAAGCTCCAAATGTTTCCAGAAGGAAGAATTTTGAAAACCTTACAAAGAGAGAGCCTTGCTTATTGTGTGGCCACATTTCTTCTGTCTGTTCTCCCTACATCGTCTGATGAGCAGCTGCCATGGACCCAGCCCTCTTTCAGCAAGAACTGCTGCAGAAATAGAATTCTCAGGAAATAGGACAGGCTTTGGGGGGGTGGGCAGTGGGCACCCTGTCATTGGCTATTCTCTGGAAAGGGCTAGAAGGTTGTGTGCTTAGGAATGCAGGAGGAGGGCAAGGCTACTCTAGAACCACTTCTGGGCTCTGGGATTCCACTCAATCCTATAAGGAGACTTCAAGATGGAACAAACACAACAGGGCTTTCTCTCTTACTTGAAACAACTAAAAAATAAACAAAACCACAAAACAATGATTTTCTACACGTTGGACATCAAGCAACAAAAGACAGTCATCTCAGAGAGGGAAAAACAATCACCTGGGCCCTACAATACCCCAGTTTGTTGTTTTGAGAGTTTTCAGGCCTGGTAGGTAAGGGGGATCGAGATAAGACCCCGTGAGTTCCCTGAATTGATGAGATAGAGCTGAACATGGAAGATACTAATATGGTTAAAGTTTGCAAGGTAGAGAACCAGACAGAAGAGAGGTGCATAGGGAGAGAAGTCCAGAGTCCCATGGAGAGTCACCTGAGAATCAGCAGGGTACTGATTGCTGTATGCATATAGGAAAATACCTTAAGGAAGGACAAGAACCACCTAATAGATGTAGAGGGAATAATAATAGAGTCCACACAAGGCCAGGGATGCTACCTGTTCCCAACAGCCTGACTGGAGAGTCTCATAATCCACTGGGTTGAGTACTCAATCAGGTCTTGCATCATTGGTGGGGAATATTTCATCCCAAGATGAATACTGCTCTGGCCCTGCTTAATAAATCTTAAAAGGAAGACTCCCATAGGATTAAACTGTTTCCCACAGTAAATCACAAGAAGATTCATAGAAATACCAAAATATTCAGCACCCAACAACATAAAATTCACAGTGACAGCCAATCAAAAATTAGCAGGCATAGAAAGAAGCATGAGAATATGACCGATAATGAGGAGGATAAACAAGTAACCAAAACTGTAAACAAGTTACCAAAATTGACTCAGAACTGATACATGTGTTAGAATTAGCAGACTAGAATTAAAACAGTGATAATTGCATTACATATGTTCCGAAAGTTACAGGAAAGATTAAAGTGAAAATGTTAAATTAGGACACAGAAAATAAGAAACAAAATGTGAAACTTCTTGAGCTAAAAATGAAAATGTCTGTGATGAAAAATACATTGGATAGAATTAATGACATAGCAGAAGAAAGTACATTAGAAGAAAATAATTAGACATAGCAGAAGAAAATATTAGTGAACTTGAGGACATGTCTTAGAAACTATCTGAAATGAAATGGAGAATAAAACAATTAAGAGATAGCAGCGCTTCAGTGAGCTGTAGAACAATGATAAACAGAGTAACTGGAGTCCCTGAAGTAGAGGATAGAGAGACGGGACAGAAAAAACAAATATTTGGAAAAATAATGGCTGAAAATTTTCAAAATTTGATGGAAACTACAAACTCACAGATCCTAGAAGTTCAAGTAACCCCAAGCACAAGAAACAGGAAGGAAACAGAACCAAGATACATTATAACAAAATTGCTCAAAACCAGCGACAAAGAGAAAACATTAAAAAAAAAACAACAAGTGAAGAGAGATTTCATCCAGAGAAACAAAAGTAAATACAGCAACAGATTTCTCATTAGAAACGATATGTGGAAGAAGATCATGAAATAACAATCTTAAAGTACCTGTTTCACTCTCCCAGCTGCTAATATATCTACCACATAAGGGGCTGGCTTAACAACAGGAATTTATTGGCTCGCAGTTTCAGAGGCTAGAAGGCTTGCTTCCTCCCAGGCTTGGTATCTTCTGGCTGCCAGCGATCTGTGGGTTCCTTGGGTTTCCCATCGAATGGCAATGCACATAGAAGCATTTTCTCCTTTTTCCTCTGGGTTCTCTTAACTTTCACCTCCTCGGGCTCCCTGAGGCTTCTCTCTCCGTGGCCTTCTCTGTGAGGCCCCCAACAGTAGCAACAAAATGCCCCTGATTAAGTCCAACCACATCTTATCCAAAGTACCTCACCTGAAGGTCCTGCATGCAATGTTCCCACTGACAGTTCACACTGATGGATTAAGATTAATAACGTGTTTTTCTGGGGTACATAACTTCAAGCCCCCACAGTACCGAAATAAAAGAAAATCCTGACAACCAAAATTTCTATACCCAGCTAAAATAGCTTGCATAATAAAGACTTTTACAGACATACAAGCTAAAAATAAAAAAGTAAGCCATCCCCTGCTGACTCACACTGCAAGAAATGCTAACTGAAGTCCTCCAGGTGGAAAGAAAATTCTACCAGAGAGAAATGTGAACTTCCATAAAGGAATGAAGAGTACCTGAAATGGTGGCAATGTGGGTAAATGCACAGGATGCTTTCTTATTTAAATCCCCGTAAAAGTTTCTACTATATGGTCACATGTGATTGGGGGTGACCAATGTGAGGACTTTTCTTGGGCTGGTGTTTGGTGGTTGGTGTAAGTTGGGTTTGGGGCCAGTCTGTGCTATTGGTGATCACTTAGTGATCAGGGTCAAAGGTGAGCTGTGATGAACTAAGGATGATATCTGGCTTTAGGAGGAGGTGGGGAGGGAGGGATTTCTGGTCATGCATGGAAGATCCTGGGGACCCTGGGCTGGCTGGGGGAAGGACAGTGGCAGATGTGTCTGAGTTGTCTCACAGGTCCCTTGCTGGCTTTGAAGAAGGCAGTTGAATCGTCCCATATTCCTGGCCCAACAGAGAGAGCCCTGTCTGCTCAGGCAAATGTGTTGACAGGTGGGCTGAGAGACCTCGAGGCTGCCCTTACAGACAGAATCTCGGACGCCTCATCTGTGCAAAGGCGATTCTTCTTCAGAAGGAGGTGATAAACACTTACTGGCTCCTGCTTGTCACAGAGCTGGGGCCTTTGTGAGCACATCCAACAATATTAAGCGTTCCTTGGGGTTTATTTACTTGGCTCTGACCATGTAAATGTCAGATGGAAATCCATGTTGCAAGCACACTTCCACCAGAAATGTTTACTAATGATTTTGATGTCTGACTTTTAGCTGCTGTGCACTTCACATGAATTGTGTTTGTATGCAGGTGTAAGTGCATGCTTGTGCACACATGGGTCATATGTGTCTGTGCATAAGGACCAGCAAGGCCTCGATGCCTGGTGGGTGTGTATATTTGAGCACACTGCCTGCAGGAGTCTGTTCACATGTGCATTTATCTTGGGTTTGTGTGCATGCCTGCTCATCTGGATGTGCAGGTGTATGTGAGCTCACACCCCAGTTATGGAGGGACATGTCTGTGTGTGTGTGTTTGGGTGAATAGCCAGGCATGCATGTGTGTCCACACTTGTGTACATGGCCTGTGTGTGTGTAGGGAGCAAGTATGCAGCCTACATCTTGCACTGGGACCCAGCATTGAGGAAGTGGACCCACACTCTAAACTCTTTGCCCTAATTTGAACCAGAAAGGAGAGTTGTTTGTATCACTTGGCCCTGAATGGGAATCTCATGTGGGTGGGAAGGAATGCAGCAGGAGTCTTTAAAAATCCGTCAGGCCAGGGTGCACAGGTGGTTCAGTGGTAGAATGCTCGCCTGCCATGTGGGAGACCCAGTTCCATTCATAGACCATGCACCACCTCACCCCCCCCACCAAAAATATCCATCAGGCCATTCCTTGGGCTGCAGAATTGAAATAAGCCCAGGAAAACCTACTGGTGAGTGACATTCCTCATCCTGGCTCACCAACCCGAGCTTTCTCCAGAGTGGTGTTTGCCAGGAAGGTCTGGAACAGGCTGACAACATCCCAGCGAGCAACCCCAGAGCAAGCCAGGTGACAGCAGCCGAGGCTTTTTCATCACAGAGAAGGCCATTCAGCTCCTCATTGGGGGTGCAGACCCCTTGGCCGGGCACACCCCACCACAGCACAGGATGATACCACACCCCACCTCCCAACCATCTCTTCTAGCCGTTCCAACCCGACTCTCAGGAGTGAGGTTGGGTCACATGATCCTCCCTCCACTTGTTTCCTAGAAGAGCCAGGGTGCAGGGTGAGCGCCCACGGATGGCTCAGAGGCCCTCGACGCTGCCAAGAGCACTGTGCTCCGTTTGTGCTGGTCTGGTACTGCCTGACTCTAGGGGGCGCTCTTCACACAGCAATCCTGTGAATGGTGCCTCTTGTGTTGGTCAGTGCACGATCTGTCCACCTGTCCTTGACAAACATGGTTGGGCCCACACTGCCCTGCAAACCCACCAGGGAACTGCATCTCAGCTTCCCGTCAACCTCCAGCCAGACCCAGAGCTGGGAGGCTTCGAAGCTTCCTCCAGGTCTTGCTCTTTTCCTGAGAATAAATGCTCCTTGTGGTTTCTAAGAATGAGTCCAGGTCAGGTCCCCTCTGCCCCTCCGAATGCGTGCCCGGCCGTAAATGTCCCTGTCTGACCGGCTTATCACTGCAGGCCCTAACTTCCTAACCCGAGGACAGTCTTTCCCTGAACTCCAGGTGGACTCCCCAAGGCTCTTACTTTTATTTTTCCAAAAGCCTGAACCCTGGGCGGGCCGTGGTGGCTCAGTGGCAGGGTTCTCGCCTGCCATGCCAGAGACCCCAGTTTGATTCCCGGTGCCTGCTCATGCAAACAAACAAACAAAACCCTGAACCCTCCTGTGTCCTTTATTTATCTTGAGGAAAGAAGAGAAAGAAAGAAGTGGCACTTTGCACCCCTCCTTATATCTCCCCATGGCAAGCTTTGTCCTTTAAATCTTTTTCTAAAAAACTGACTAATTCAGTCTCATTTTCTAAAGCCAAACTGAGTGGATGCCCTGTCCAAAGTATAGAATTTTAAGTCTTGTTATTCTACCAAACAATGCACAAGTTACACAAATCAGTGCAAACTCCTTAGGTGGAGACCCTGCAGGGGCAGCAAACAAATAGTTAAGAATGGCTCGCATTTGCATAATGCATGTATGCAAATGAAGCCTTAAAACACTACCAACTGTCCTCATAAGTAGATTCAAGGCCTCTCCTGCAGCCAGGGCACTGGCTATTGTTTACTAGAAACTGGGGGTCCGGTGCAGCTGGTCCAGGAGGCCAGCTGCCTTCCCCTCCATTTGCTGCTCGGGGTCCTTCTCAGGCCAGACCTGACCACAGAGGCCAGGACCCTCCTTCACCTAGGGAATAAGGCACCTCAGGCCCTCCTCTAACCACGGGGTGGAAAGGATGCCCCAAATCCCTGGGTGGGGAGGGGCCCTAGTGGAAGCGCTCAGACAGCTGACCTGCCCCCACCCACAGCAGAAAGCAAGGTCAGCAGCGTGCCATGAATGAGCCTGAGGTCTCCCATCCCACCGTCAGCACAGACACCCTGGGGTTGGGGGAGGCGTCTTGAAGAGGCTGGTGAAAGGGAGAGGGGGGCGGCTCTCTAGGACAGCCAGGAGAAAGCCCTTCTGGTTTGGCTCTGGAAGTCTCTCGGGCCTTGGGAGAAACCTCGCCTGCCCAGCCCAGCCTCCGTGCTCAGCTCACAGCCTGGACGTCCCTTCCAGCTTTCATTCGAGTCTTTCCCCTCCCTTGCCAAAGAAATAAAGAACAAGGGAAGCATCACAATGGTAAAAGACAGAGTTGCCCGCCAGGTGCAAGAATAGAACCTGTGACAAGCCCAGAGCTGGCCCAGGGAAGGCAGGTGACTCCACGGAGGGGTTGGGCAGGAGCAGAGCGGGAGGGGACGGGAAGGCTACCTGGAGGGCAAAGGCCAAGCCAGGGGCTGCAGGGACACTGGGGAGGGGGCACCCCAGAATCACACCTAGGAACCCGGACCCTACCCACCAGACCCCCAACCAGCCAGAAAGGAGGGAGGATGGGCTGTTCACTCCAAGGCCGGTCCATTTGCACTTGAGATAATGCCCCTAAGATAGCTAGACGGCAGCATAGGGGGTAATTTATCAGATCCCAGAATGGACAACGAACTGCTGAGCATCAAAGAAGAAAGCACAAAGGAAATGATCTGGCAATTCGATCACGTAAAATTACATTTCAATGTGTCAGAAATGTTGCAAACAAAAATTACACGGCCCAGGAGACACAGGAAATGTTTGTAGCAATTATAACGACAAATAACTTCTTATTATGTAAGTCGTTCACACAAAGTGATAAGAAAAACACTAAGCCACGTGCCGAGCAAAAGACATTCCACAAAACAGGATCCGCAAATGCTAAACAGGGAGAGAAACCATGTGTCCTTCCAAGTCACGGAATCAATTAAAAGTGAGCAGTCTTGAGATGTGCTACTGCCAGTCAAGCTTACACAGATTCATTTTATGCCGGGCGCTGGCGTGGGAGGCTAAGGGGGGCCCCCCAGCCCCGCTGGCCAGAGAAGGGGGGGTCAGCTTGGCTTCTGAGAAGAATCTGACCATTCATACAAAAAGCATCAGAGTCAAAAGGACTGGCCCAGTAATTCCACTTCAAAGAACCGGTCAAACAAAAGCTTACGAGCAAATTGACAGGTGGGTGACTTACAATGACCGACCCCCCTGAGAACAGGCCAACGTCCAGTCACAGGGAACATGGAGAGAAGCAAGCAGGGTCCACGGCCAGCCATCCAGGACAAGACCTACAGTGAGTTTGTGGAGAGATCAGAAACACTCGGGAAAAGTGGATGAAGCCAGATGCAAAACTGTGTGACAGCTGTGATGGTGGCCACGTCTAGACACGCCTTGTGCAAACGGCAGGCAGGTGCACGGTAAAGGATCGGTCACCGTCTCCTGGTGGAACAGTGGTGAACGACTTCTCTTTCCTGGCCAGTCTTCCCTGACTTTTCTGAGTTTTCTACAGTGAGCTGGTGCTGAGGAGATAAGGAGGAGATAAGGAGATAAGCCCGGGCATTGAAATGCACACATCTAGACCTGCCTTCTGAGACCCGGCTCTCAGCTAAGGGCAGCCCGTGTGAAGACATAGCACCACGTGCAATCGCTGCCCCAAATCCATCCATCTCTAAATGCATGGAGACCCCTGCCCACCCCCACCGCACCACCACCTGCCAAGCCCACCTTTGCAGCCTGTTTTCTCCAGCCCTGTACCGGGGTCTCTCCCAGTGGGGCCGAGATCATTGCATCTCACTTCCTTTGGGGCTGTTTGTGAAAAGGCCTCCTTCCGGGCCATGCCCTACGCACACAGGGCCAACCGCTCCGACAGGGGATGGTTTGAGACCTGCTGGCCTTGGATGCACCTTGGAACCAGATAAGTCCCCTCGAGGCTGAAATGCGCATCCCAGTGTCCGCCAGGTCAGCCCAGCCCTCTCTCCTCTGAGACATGGACGCTGCCGCCTGGCAGAGGAGATGCTTTGCGCTCCGCCGTGGGAACCTGGAGTTCAGCAACCACAACCACCCCACCCCCCGCCCCAGCTGTGGGGCCCCTGGGGTCTCAATGCTGCATCTGTAAAAGGGGCCAACACAGCAAGCAAAGGGCACGGCAAGAACCCAAGGTGTGTGCGTCCTCCTCGTTGGCCAACCCCATCCGGGGGTGTCCAGAATGAGCACCTCCTTTGTGCCATCTCCCCACGGCGCCACCAGGGATGCCCTACTCGTGCCAGCCTTCCAAAGACGAGCTAGCACCACTCGGAAAGTGCTGGGTGTCAGGGTGCATTGTTGAGCCCCTCCAATGTCCCTCTCCCCACTTCCCAGGCCAGGAGAGGAAACCATGCATCAGGCTCTGAGTGCAGGAACTGGGAAGCCATGGCTGGCCATGGCTCGTGCCCTTCCAGGAGTGGCAGGTGTAGGCAAGGGCCCGAGGACAGCGTCTCCCTGGCGTCTCCCAGGGGTCGGTAGTGGGTGGGGCAGGACAGGGACCTGAGTCTGCATTCTTCCCGGGGCTCCACGCTGGACCCGCTCAGCCCCTCTCCTGAGCCCCCACCCCACCTCACCCCAAATCGGCTATGCAGTTTGTTAATCGAAGGATGTTTTATCACCAGCTTCCAGTGCCACCCAGGGGCTCCTTCTGAGGGAAAATAAATAAATCAGCAGAAAAAAACAAACGAGCAGAGCCTGCAATCAGCCCAGTTCGGGTCGGCTGGTGCTGGAGGGGCGGGCAGAGCACAACTGAGCTGCCATGTGCCACCAGACTGTGGAATGTCAACATCAATTTGCCTCTGAGATATTGGCCAATAGGGGAGGGATTTCCATTAAACACGAGAAGGAAACCAACCATTGTGGCGGAGGCGGCTGGGTCTGCTGGAAAGAGAGAGGGGGACAGTGTGAGAGCCTCGTCCCCGAGCCAGTCTTGCCACCCACCCAGGCCTCCGCCTTCTGCCTGTCCAGAGGGAGCTTTAGCCAGTGACAGCCTCCAGTGCACCCAACAGGGAGCTTAGGCAGAGGCTTCTCCCGGCCCCGTGGCCCGTGACCTCAAGTGCACCCTTCCTGCAAGCCAACGCTCACCTCCCAGACTCCGGGACCTCTGCAGCACCTGCAGCTCTGACCTCAGTGGAAATAAAACCCCACAGCTGCCTCTTCAGGCTTTCTTCACCCCCCCTTCAGTCCTTGCAAGAGCACAGAGCAGGGGCCCTGCCAGCATCCCTTGCTGTCTCGGGTTCTGTGTCTGGGAGAGAGAAGGGAGCAGTGCTAATGACAAGGACATGGAAAGGACAGTTTCTGAGCAGTGACGAGGTCCCAGTGCCTGCGCAGAGCCACTCATAGAGAGGGCCGCCTGTGGAGAGAGGCCCTGGAAGGGAGAGGATCCTGCCCTGGTGCCCGCGGTGAGCGAGAGAGCTGGGGTCAGCGAACCCGAAAATCCAATCCCAGCATCTGCAGGTGGGCAGGACCCACGGCAGCCTCTGACTTGCGGGGGGCTCTGGGGAGCCTCGGTGCCTGTGCACACCTCGCATGCTCACTCTCCTGTGCACACCCCTACACGCGCTCTCTCCTGTGCACACCCCTACACTGTGTTCTCTCTTGTGCGTACCTTGCATGCTCACTCCCCTGTGCCCATCCCTGCACACTCATTGTCTCCTGTGCATATCCACGCTTGCTCTCTCCTGTGCACACCCCTGCATGCTTGCTGTCTTGTACACACCTCTGCAACTCACTCTCTCCTGTGCACACCCCTGCATACACTCTCCTGTGCACACCCCTGCATACACTCTCCTGTGC